>LTAE01004643.1:0-31499 GCA_001647135.1 Pontederia paniculata | reverse complement strand
GGGTGGGGGGAGAGGGGGGAGAAGAAGTTATGAGGGAAAAAAGTGAAAAATATGAGGAACTCTTAAAGTCACATATGCTAAAAAGATAAGTGGAGACGTGAAGAGTGTGTGATTTACATAAAGCAAACTTTGTCGATCTCAAATTTTAACTTGCAAATTCTATTTATGTGACAAAACGTGAAGAAGTTGTTGAGAGATATAACTCTTAGTTGTGGAGAAACGTGAACTTAAAAGGGAAAAAGTTGATAGCCTTTATGCGTATTCATATTTTAATTTTATGTCGTAGGCCCTCGGAACTTACAGATTTGGATTGCTCATATCTCAATGTAAAAAAACCTTGGATAATTTTAGGGGGAGTAATCTTTCTGTCTCACATATGCTTAACTTGCAATTCTCTTTTTGATGCGACAAAAAGAAGATTAGAAATGGAGAAATATGATCCTTAAGTTATCATATGTTCTTACAAAATAAGTAAAGAGTATTGTGCTTAATTTATCACACATGCTTATCAAAGAAGCAAAAAAGCAATTAGGTTGATCCGATAGTAAAATATTTATGTAGTTGGTCGAGTAAAAAGTTGTTCCTATATGAAAAATACATTATACAATTGAGCTTAGCTTAAAATATTTGAAATGTAAGAGAGAATAGTTTTTTGGGGATAAAAACTTTTGAATGTAACCTCTATCTTTGCTAACTTAAATATTTTTCATGTTTCTCGGTTTACTATTATGTTTTGATGATATAAATCTCATTGGTTGAAATTATCTAGAAAAGTTTAGTTTGAAAAGATAGTTTTATGCAATAAACTTCATATTAATATTTTACTATCTTATTTTATGGTTTGGATTGAGACATATTTGCTAATGAATTATTTAAGTGGTGAAAAGATAGGAGAAACACCAATCTCAAACTTCTAATGGAAATAAAAACGATTTGATGCAAAATAATTCAAAAATAAATCAAAAGGTCAGATGGATCAACCAAGAAGTTGAACCAACCTCACATAGTGGGAAGGAGAACGAAACTAAGTCGAATGGACGAATGGATGAAGTCGGTTGAACTTGTTGAAGGTTAGAAGGAGTGTGAACCAAGTCGGTTGGAATATCGGTCAAGTCGATTTGACTCACATATGTCGGATGGTTGTCGAGTTGAAATGCTGGATGAACAAGTCGAAAGGGACAAATTTGACTGACATTGGTCCAACAACACCAACAATCATATTCCTGCACAAGTCGGTCCAACCTTACCAAAAGTCTGTTCGACCTACTTCGTTCTCGTCAGATAAGATTGATGTATGAATAAAAAAATGTAGAAAAAGTTTATTAGCTTTTGGAAGAATCTAGAATCTCCCTAATCACATATCCATGTAGATAGTTATGCCCAAAATAGTATAAGGTACCAATGGATGAATGCCTGACAGAATAATGCCACGTGGAGGCACTCCCATGAAGGGAAGGGGGTAAGAGGACTAGGGTTCAAAGGAGCTCGAAATTCGTGCCAAAAGAAATGGGTTTGGAACCATGATACAATCTTCTTGTATGTCAATTTAACACTTAGCAAACGATAATTGAAAAAAAGTTATAACAATTAGTTTTTTTTATCAAGAAGGGAGTAACATTCATATTGGTAGAAAAAATTTATAAAAAGAACTTTCAAAGGATTGAATGAGTTAAGGTTTCATATGAAACACAAATATCAAAGGAAAATCAAGTTTTGAAGTATCTTGAATTAAATTGTTGAATCTTCTCTTCTTTCTCTTATTCTTAATTGTAAAAAAGATATTGTAAGAGAGCAAAATGATTGTATTTTTATGAGAGACTTAACTCCTTTAATTTAAATTATTGAATCCTCTCTTGTTTCTCTTATTTTTGAGTGTACAACTGTAAAAAAATATTGCAAGACAGCGAAGTGATTGTATTTTAATGAGACATTGCTCCTTTGTGTGCTTTCTTGGAATAAAGATGTGCCTTGTCTCTCAAAGCGAAGAAATGATGATGTGATGCAAACGGCTTCCTTGTTCTATTGAAAATGAGGTGTTAGTGAATCTCTAACGATCTCGAGGTCGAAAATTCGAAGTGGGGATGTAAGCTAAGATGGAACCGAATATCGTCAACAAATCTTATGTCTTGAGTTTGTATTTCTCTTTCGTGCATTGATTACTTATAATCTCATCTTATTACTATAACATGTCTCCCTGATTGAGTTTTTTTTTAGATTAGATTTTTGTGATAAATTAATTTCAACTTTTTGTGAATTATTTTAAAAATTGATGTTAAGATTTAATATATACCAATACACCCTCTCCTTTACTATTGGCGGAGGCATATGTCTATCAATGTCTGCCAGTGTAGGCACTATATAAATATAGGGATATTAGTATGCACTTTGCCACAATAATATATTGGTTGAAATATTCTCTTTTAACTACATACCAAAGTTAGAAACCCATCATATTTTTCCTTATTTCCTGGACTTTTTTTCTTATCTATAGTTCTTGGATTTAATTTCATATTCTTAGTTTTGTTATCTCACTTATATAAACTTGAAAAGAGTTATTGTTTTTTATGCATAATATCGTTGCTTAATTTTTTTTCCCTAGATCTCTTTCAACCTACATATATTAACATTCATAGATTTTGTATTTTAGTTATTATTTTCATTTATTAGTTTACTATATACTTATGACAAAATGTTCTATCTAATTATATGTCTATCTAATGTTCTATCAACTTTTGTGCATAATAATGTTTTATCTTAGTTTTTATTTTAGGCTCACCTTCAACAAGATATTACAATTCTTTCAAAAAAAATTATATTATTTTTTCTAGTTCTTTTAAAAAGTTGAATAATATTGTCTAGTATTTTTCAATATTTTATTTAAAAAACCAAATATAATTAACCTATGAAATTATTTTTTACTTTTATTAACGTATTTAATTTTATTTGTTTATTATTCTACTATACATGTACGATAATATTTCTTCCTCTTACTAGGTTTTACAAGCCTTTTTATTTTTCATTTTAATTCATCGTATTTTTATGTTCGGTCTCGAAGAAATTTTTCAAAAATATCAGCTAGCTAAAAGAAATCAGATTTACCAATATATATATATATATATATATATATATATATATATATATATAACTAAAACAAAGTGCATACATACATGTTTGTCTATGTAACCAAAAAATACCACGACAAAACATACAACTAATCAGATATATAAATATATATGGTACCTGCATACTTTCCATTGAAGGCATACATTTTGATTGTTAATAGGGGTGTTCATCGAGTCAGATTAACCTAATGAACTTAACAATCCGAACCGATCTAATCTCAATTGAGTCGGATCAGATCGTTGGTCGAGTCAAACCCGAATTGGTCACGTATAACGTATTCAAGTCCTTGTAGGTTGTCGTTAACTTTGATGGATAACGAGACAATCCGAGATAAAAAATTTTAGACTTCAATGGATAAAACTTTTATACCTATCTCAGATCAACCTAATTTGATATATGTTCAAAAAATAGATACTAAACCCAAAATGTTAAACNGGAGAGAGAGAGAGAGAGAGAGAGAGAGAGAGAACCATAGGCATCTGCACCAATTTATGATTTGATGCCGTGCAGAAGTCCTCGACACCATCAAAACTCAGCCAACGATCTCTGAGACCCCAACAAATAGTTGTTGGGATTTTCCATGATTCACTGGTCAGTGTCATTCTCATTTCTTTGACGTAACTCTAAGAGAAACACAAGCAGAAAAGTCGAGGTTTTATAAACAAATAAACCAGAGTCAAACAAGGATGTTATGTAAATAAGCCATTGACATCAAGTGTGAACAACTATGAGTGAAGACTAAAACCCAGCTCTACTGAGAAGAAAAATGCATTTTCTTCTGTACTGAGAAGAAGCGATTGTGGAATTTGCTCCAGGGAACTCATTTCAACATCCGCTGCATTTTCTAATAATACTACAGAACTTCTCTTTCCTATTTTTCACTAAACACAGATCCAATATATGCATTTTTTAATGAGCAAAAGGGTGGTTCAATAAATGCATTTTCAAAGTGCTTTGATTCTTCAAATGATCTGGAATCACACTGGAGCAAGAGGATCACCAATAGAACACATTGATAGGCAAAAGTTTCTGATAATAAATCTGAATCCCCAATCAAAATGAATGGAAGTACCTCATCTCTGAAGACTCAATCTAAATGATCTAATCAATTTGGATAAGATTTAAACCACCAACTTTTATGGAACTGTCTGAATAACTAAACAAAATATTTGATTCTAGGCCCTACTGGATTTCAGCCTATATGTTGCACACTGTTTACTGCTACGAGAAACTCTACTTCCAGTCTATAAACTCAAGTTTTTCAAGTCTCTTCAAGATCATAATTTTTTTAAGAATATTTATGGGTGGCATTAATATTGTTGCAAAGATGCCTTTAGTTAACAGATAATTATCGGCAACCACTTTTCCATTTCGCCTAATAAAACTGTGCCCTTCATGAACACATTTGAAAAAAAAAACTTCATAAAGTTAATGATACGTCTTATCAGTCCAATTCACTAAGTCTGCTTGCCAAAGGCATACAAGTGTTTTTTGAATTAAGAATTTGGATATATATAATGAAATGAAAGCTGATATGGGGATGGAATTTAAACAAAATTAAGTTAAAATGTGCTAATTCTCGAGGTTAGCAAATCCGTAAGTACTCGAAGGTTAAAATCCATCTGTTCTAAACAAATAACAATATAATAAGTCTAATGATATGTCAAAGCCTCAAAGTCTGTCTCATCAGTTTTCACTGAATACATTAAAATATCTTTCTGAAGACAATTAACTAACAAAAATACGTATTAGTTTAAACTTGGCCTTTCATCTACTCCTAGGTTATAGATCATATGACCATACTGACTTTGAGGTGCACTTATTAAGGATGATGTCAGTATTTATGTTCTGCATAATCAGAAAAAAAAAACTTTCATACTTATGTTGAGATTGCATTGTCTCTAAAGTAACAACTGCGCAAAGTATCGACTGCCTAGACTGAAGAACCTGATTTAAGTTATGACGAACATAGTGAGGCCAAGAAAACCAATTAGTATGTCATTCATGATCTTTAATTAAGATGCCCAAGAACCAAAAAATATATGATGTGGTTTTGGATAAAGTTGGAAGGTGTGGAATAGTTGCGGGGATTAAGTGGTCACTTTGTCAGATTGGGAGGGCCCATCTGATAACCTCATCACTAAACGAATAATACAGAGGACGATATAGCTCGTTTAGTATCTACATTTCTCGAAGGAAAATTGAAGAAGAATCAACTATATATTTATGCACTGAAAAGAAGTTCCAATCAGCATCAACACACACTAGTTATGTACTGATTATTACCACTCCAAGCCTACAACAATTTTAAGACATAACACCTGCATATCCTGACATAGTGTCTTTGATTCTAGTAAACTAGTTTGTAAGATATAAACAAGATAATCTTAAAAACCTCTTTAAAGCACAACTAATTACCTCTAATTCTTTCTTCATTGATCTACTTATTGCATTCAATGCAAAACCAGAAGATCCAGATATAAGATATGGCCTTCTGTAGACCATAGCGTCTTCCTCCTTCATCATATATGGTCCACTACTGATTAATGCTTTATCACTGGCTCTTAGAGGATCCTAAAATATTGGCAATAAAAAGTTAAAGGAAAACCATGCAACTACCTTTAACCTTTGAGAGTACTTATCCAACCAAATTTTGTTTGTTCTTGAGTATACTAACCTGGGAAAAAATTTCACCCAATAAGAAGTTGCTGAACATGGATAAGGTTGAAGGAAGCTTTGCATGCTTCTCGACAAGCTAGAAATACATGTTACATGTATTAGTTCCTCATACATGCCCCAAGTGCGCAAAATACCTTGATATTTGGTGGCATTCAAATTACGCTCGTGAACTTGTTTATACTAAGAAGATATGGAAAAAGGAATGAATAATTGTTTCTAATGTACTCTTTATAAGTCCAAGGTGCAACCATTGTTTTGAATGTTTTCTTACAGGAGGATTTATGAGTATAACATTTCCCACTTTTTCCTGATGAGAGCTAGCATATTTAACAGCTATAGGTGCAAAGAAGCCCTGCATGTAACCACGAAAAGAACTTTGTTATATAAGAACAAAATAATAAGCATAACGAACAATTGAAAAATATGAAATCAACCTGCACAACTAGTGAAAGTTTTTCCACAGAAAGGGCATCTATAAGTGATTCCAGTGATGAAGTATATTCTGTATTTCACTAATCAGATTTAGAGAAAAGAAAAAAATATATAATTCCCATTGTCAAAAAATGTAAGTTAACTTACCGTCCAATGTATAGTCAAAACCATATTTTGGTTGTGGCTTATCAGAAAAGCCAAATCCTGCAGATAAAAGGTCTTTTTCTAGTTACACAGATTTTCTAGTTAGCTTTTAAAAAGAGCTTTTTCTACTTAATTTACATGCAAGGTGGAGTATAACATAAGATGCAATAGACCTTACATTTTCAATATGTATTTGATGACCAAAACCAAGGTGGAGTTTCCTTAAAAAAAGGTTCAGTAGCATACTGCCCTTCAGTTTGTTTAAATGATAGACAAGCTTCTTGACAACAAAATAAGAGGCATGGACATGCATGCAAATACTCAGGTTTAGAGGTCTATTATAATTATAAAAGCCACAAACAAAAGGATTTTTCTTTTTTTTCGGTTACCACCCCAGTATCCAGGAGTGATCGGATACACATCAAATCCCGTGGCGGCATGGTGACCACACTGATCTAGGAGTGAGTAACAGACTTCTATCACCCTGATTAATCTGGTGTTGCCTCAGGTCACACGTTTGGTTATGGCAGGTGAGGCTCCCAGCAGGATTTTCTACATACGCAAGGACTCGAACTCTAGACATCATTAAATGAGGAATATATGCTTACTGCTTCACCCCAACTCCCATTTGGTCATGAAAATCCACAAGAAAAAGGCGACAATTAAAAAACATTTTTATGATTTAGTTAATCTGACCAATTATACCTACTGAAAAGGAAGACAAGAATAACAGTGAAGAGCAGCCACTATGATCAAGAAATAATTAATGAATATGTTAATAACTGACAACAATTCAAGTTCACAATGAAATTTCTCAGAATATGCAATAAGTAAATAATTTTTTTTTGCATTCGAGGTATGGATTGTCAAAATCATTTATATGTTTGTGTATAGTAACATTTTTCTTTGACTCTTTTATATTAATTTCTCTTGTCACGTAGAAAACATAACATGTATTCTAGTTATAAATTCATGAATTCAAATACCAATTTCAATAATACTTTCATATGCTTATTCTATTAGTTTGTTTCCTTGTTTCTAACTTTTCTTGATGATTATTCATCACAATTTTTGTTTTGATGTTACATGAAAAAAATCAGTATCATTTTAGTTAGAAGAAAGATCAATACAACATAACACTTTTTATGTGTTTGGCTCCCATCATGTAAGCTTGTTATGGGTCTTTAGAAACATTGTTTGAGAATTGATTTCAATCATTAGATGGAACTTAAACTTCACTAGAATATGAAGTAAATGGGAATCTGCAACATCACAAATTATTTTTTTTGAGAAGCAAAGGATGGTTACCTTGAGTAGCCATCCATTTTATTAAATTAGTTGTTTATAATGTTTCCAAGGTACAAAACATCAACTTATATCTTAGACCAATCCCTCACTAAACTATTTCCCATAATCACAATATTTTCTATGTAACATCTTTCACCCCGGAAATAATATATAAATGCATATTTTCATATCTCCCATGCCATTTGATCATAGGGCACGTTTGGTATGTGCTGTATTTAAGGATTCATCAGAATCCCGATGGACATTTAATATTATTGCATTTGGCTGCATTAGTAATCATGATATGCTGGGAAATAGTACATTCCTATGGCAATGATGTCCTCTCAAAACATGAAAATCCTATTACCCTAAGAAGGCGTTTACTACATTACCTCTCAGCATTACCTAGTAATCCACATTGCATAATAGAAAGATTACCACTTGTTAAATTACCTTGTTTACTATATATAAGTAATCTAACTGGCAATTCAGATTACCACATTTACTTATAAAAAAATTTACTAAGTAATATACATCAATTTACCAAAATACCCTTTGTAAAATATTATTAAGTTAAAAGTTTTATATTATTAAATTGAAACTTAGAAACTTAAATCATAAATTCACAACTTCATGTATTAAGTAATTAATGATCTTCAAATAAAATAATATTTATAAGTAATAATAATAATTAATAAAAATATTATTTTAATTAATAATACTTATAATTAATAATACTTTAATTAATGATATTTTTTAATACAATAATAGTAATATAATATTATATTATATAAACATTATTTAAATAATATTTACTATTATTATTTGTGTTGTTATTATTATATGGTATATTTTAGTATGTTATATTTTATTTATGGAAGATTTAGAAGGATAAATATGAAAATTAATTATAACCAAGATTACCTCCTACGTGGTAATCTGGAAAGACACCCTCCTCATGGGTAAACTGGATTGCCACTTCATAGGCAATTCAGATTGCCTACAAATTAAAATAAGTAAACAGGGTAATCTAGTGGGCCCAGGTAATTTAAAGTTCAGATTACCAGTAATCTACAAATATTACCAGTAGGGAAACACCTTCTAAGAGTTTGTATTTATATTTGCAGTCACATGATCTCTTCCCCAAAATTCAATTCTTTTAAACACACCCTCATCAACCAACTATGACGAGAACCTGTTCCAAGTCCTGCTCTTTGTTTCTAAGCATTTTGTTGGTTATTTTGTTTAGGGTTTCTACTTTGAAAATGCTAGCATACCGTAAATTTAGCCGCATGAATAAAGAAAAAAGATACATAAGTTACCTCTTAGTGAACTTAATCATTGTTCTTAAATTATTCTTTGCCATCGATTTAGTTTTTTTTATGATGATATTTTGATTGATTATGCAGAATCTATGAGAAAGATAGACTTTTTTATCGGCTAATAAAATATTAAAAAATCTTCAAGAAAACTGATGAGAAAAATTGAGTGTTTACTTCTTTCTTTCCTAATATGGCTTGCAAGTAAGTTATGAGAAAGAATGATTGAGTCTATAAGAAGAAATCACGTAAGAGTGCATAACGTGCAAAGCTATATTTCTAGGCAAGATTATGGCCTCAATTTTTTTTATCAATTTATCTATCTATCAGAATTGGATTAAATTGCCTAACAAATATTTGATTCTTCTGTGCGGTGTGCTCTGCAGACACATATTAGTTTTGTATAATAACTTTTTGGTGATAAAAAGATATTTATATTAATATGTAATGTTTTCCATATATTATTATTATTTCCTAAGCTCATACATGATTCTTGAACTAAACAAACAATAAGAGATTTCTAGAGTTGAATATGGAGAATCACATTCCAACGAATACTATATTTCTCATAATATTATAATCCATGAACCAAAACACTTTGAGACAAAGGATTTACAATTTTACATTAATATGTAGTATTTTCCATATATTACAATATTTTGCCTAAGCTCATACATGATCATTGTCTTGAACCAAGCAAAACAATATGTGATTTCTAGATTTGAATCTAGAGAATCACATTCCTATGAATCCCACATTTCTCATAATATTATAATCCACGAACGAAGCACACTTTAAGACACAAGGATTACATTTTTTTTGAAAGAGCAGAATTACAAAATAATTGTATTTGTAATTGTAGAGAGGACAACAATTTAACCAACGGATTATATACTTCTACATAGTAAATTCATAAATATATGCTACAAATAAGATTTCATCCAATGAAATGCATGCGTAATTTCAAGAATCTTAGTGAAAAAATACGTTATATTGAGCAATCACTTATCTGTACTAAACAAAAAAGAATGTACTAAATATCAAGAAACTTACCAAGCCAATCAAAAGCAATGGCATGATAATCTTTAGAGAGTGCAGGAAGAACTTTGCGGTATGAGTATGCCTGTTTGGATATTAACATTAGACTCTAAAGAAACCCTTGCCTATATCATGTAAAGTTTAAGCATTGTAAAATTGTGGTCTCACGTTAATAACAAATCAATCAATAGCTCGTTCAGATTTGGACAACAATGTCCACATCGTAGGCTTTAAGCTTTCTTAAACAACTTAACTACTAGTATTTTATATTGGCAAAATAAAAAATTACTTAGATTCATAAAGTGTAAAACATTTAAATGTTATTTATATTCCATGTCATTTATTTTTTTTATGTGACACAAATTTCCTAATAGCTGATAGTTCTTGTATATTGTCTGTTGTCATATAATCTGAAGTGGCCACCAGCATGCATAAGAGTTCTGGCAATTCAGATAAAGTGTAAAGATGGATGTAAGAGTCATGTTTCAAGTTTCAACTGACTGCCCGAAAAAAAAGTAATAAAAATATAAATTCGATTCTTTGGAGTTTCTGTATGTATTCTACTATTTGAGAATAATATTAGGACACATTCATTCTGGCAAGTTATAACTAAAGCTTTGTAATCCATTTGCTTTCACACATGCATCTACTTAACTAATAGAATAAACATGAACAACAACTTACTTGGGATGGAAAACCATGAACTAAAAGAACTGAAGGATTTGAAGAACTTCCAGCCTCCACGCAAAACCATCTAGAAAAATAAAATGTATAATATAGAATGAAAGAAAAGTATCCACTGTTTACCAAATAAACTTCATCTGACATGGGAAACAAAATACCAAGATTAAAGACTTGCACATTTGACATAAAATCACCTGAAAATGTCGTCTGGTGATTGAGAACCAGAACCCATCGTAAGACCAAAAATAGGATCCTTAGCCTTTCCTTTGCCTCCATAGACAGGATAGGCTTTTACCTAGGTTTAAAACCAGAATAACATTGATAGATCTGAAATGGGCAAAATGAGAGGAAAGTAAAAAATATACACAAGATATATAAAGGTGAAAACATTTTGACATTAAGAATGGTAGAACAAATGATCCAACAAATAATCAGCAAAAAACATAATTCTTTTTACCAAAACCTATCAAGTCCACAAAATTTTTAAAATTGCACATTTGACTTAAAATTTATTGAATAGTATAAGGAAGAATAAGAGCCTTATACATGCAAGCATTCATAATATTTCCTCCTAAAAAGCATTCATAACATTTCATATCAAAGTTTGTTTCACACTTGGCATTCATGATGGTCTTCAAGGCGGGAAAGAAGAAACATGAAGTGATGACAAGAAAAGAACCCTCCAGCACCTCTAATGCATGCCTCAAAAAAACACATGAAGTAATGAAATGACTCGATTTTTTATCTCCTAGAGAACACACTTAATCTTCCGGTTCCTTTTGTAATCTAGGGTTCGCCATTATCAAATTAAACCAGTTTTCATATTAGCAATACAAAACCCTTTGCATGAGATAACAAACAATCAAACATATTTTCATAAGATATTGATATTCTGAGGAGAAATTTGAGAACAGACAGATTTTGCCCTCACTAAACTACCTACTAGGGTTGTTCTAAAAAAAAAGGAAAATACATACCAGGGTTAAAACCAACTCATCCAACTAGGCTAACCCAATGGATTCAACATGTTATGCAAGTTCTTTCAACTTAAGTTAACCAAAATTGTTATATTTACAATAACTATCCATCACGTTGTTGAACATGGTTGCAAATAGCAAAGAAGAACACAATTACAACAAAAATGAATCAAATTTACTTTCCTAAAATTAAAGATTTAAGGGAACTATAAAGGCACCAGAATAAAAAGATGGTGCTTAATTATATAAAGTACATTTAAGCTAAAAGATTAAGAAACGAGACAGGGACTACCATTTTTCCTTGTGCAAACCATTCATCTGACCGACTCGGGCCATCCGCATATTTCCCTGTCCCAATCACAAGTTCATCCGTTTCAAATCACAGAACACTAAGTCAAATGATATCTACTTCCCCAAGAAGCATACTTGGAAACATCCGAACCTCCGCTGAAGGAGAATCCATCACCCACGGATTCCGGTGCATCCAACAAGTAATCCTGCAACAAAATAATGACGCTAAGAGATCGTCGCGGGAGAATGACGAGAAGAGAAACTGGGGGAGGCAAAACTGGCGCACCTCTCCGCCTCCAGGACGCGATCTGCACAAAAGCCGGGTCTTTCTGGCGCCCACTGCGGAACCAGGAAGGGATTTGGGGAGAGACCAGAAGGAGGGCACGGCCGCTTGCATCGCCATGGTCAGGATTTGGAGGAGAATAGAGAGAAGAAAAGATCAAGGTTTTAGGGATTTGAAGGAGGAGGAGGAGAAGGAAGAGGGGATTGGATTTCTTTGGCTCTCAGCTCCTCGTGGCCTTTCCGAGACCTGCAACCGTTAAGTCTCTTATTTTATATTGTTTTATTTATTTCTTCCTCTAACGGTTTATTGCTTTCGATTTTGGAAAGATGTCAGACGTTGGATTAAGTTCCAACGGACATAATAAGATGGCTCTTTGTTCATAAATTTCACAATTCAAAAAAATTAAACAAAATAATCTGTGACCACTAAATCTTGATCTAACAACTGTAGATTATTCTTTATATTTATACATTAATTTTACTGTATTTGCAAAAAAAATGTATTTAGCAATTCAAAAAATTTAGATAAAATCAAAGATTAAAATCTTATTCTTCATTTTTCGATCAAACAGTCCCTTTTGAAACTCACGGGCCTCACCGTTTTAATTGCAGAAATAAAAAAAAAAGTCAAGAGTAAGTTAGTCTTTGTTTAGGCAAGAATAACTCTGTTCTTATTGGATTAAGATCATTAGACTAAATAATGGATAAAAGAAAATATTCCATGAACAGGGAAGTGATAGTCAAACAGGGCCTACGAGATTATGCAAGAACTCGAGATTACAAACAACCATATATTCTTCGAGCTGGCATAGGAAAGAAACTAAACCTATGACTCTCATTGGTGTTTACATTTGATAGAAATTTCTTTTTAGTTTTCTGTCTCAGATTATATAAGCCAGATTAGTCAAATTCTATGGTAAAAAAAATGTAGTAGTGGACAACATTTTGGAATCTTGGATGTTGTACATGAACATCTTTTTGTTCATGCACAGCATTATTCCTCTTTAGCTCTATACAAAAGTTTTCTTAAAAAAAGTGAAGTCCACACCGCAGTATATGCATTTTGTCCATGTATTAGAGCAGTATGTATGTACTTGAACACTACATTCATCCAATGACATAAATAGTCATCAAAAGAAGTCATAAATAACATATACTTTTTATTTCTTCTTTCCTTTTCTTATGTACAAGTTTGATGCTATACATATGTATGAAAGAATAAATTGAATATTGTACTGTTCATTTATCAGTTACTGAACTTGCCAAGATAAATGAATTGCAAGAGCAAGACTAGAGAAAAAAAAAAGGAAACTAAAAAAAAAGGGACTCTGAAACACTACATTGCATGATGAGCTCTATGTGGTTTCTGGATATGGATCAGACCAAGTCTCATCTTCTTCTGCAGCTTTCTGCCATCTCTTTTTAAAGATCTCAAGTTCAGAGTAAGAGCGCTGCCTCACCTGTAAAAACGGCTCCACAGTCAAAATGCTGCTATTCATTGCTCTGAATTTATTATTCGTGTACAAAATAGAACCTACAATGTGCTGTAAGCAATGGAGAATTGACTTAGACTAAAGGCGGTAAATAATTGAAAAGTTTTCTTTTTTATTTTCTCCTGATAAAAGTACTAAGAAACTGCTACACTTGTTTTTTTTGTTGTCCTAGTGCACAAATTTATCAACGGAGAAGTTTCTGATATTGCTAATGCAAACAAGACAGAAACTGAGAGATAATAAAAGAATGCCATTACAGAGAACGGTCACTTGGTTAAATCATCACATGAAAGCATGGAAAATTCAGAAATAACAAAACTTCCAATTAATACTTACTGCTAGTCTGTCAGTTATGGCTCTTGATCCAGGCTGAACCTGCATGTATCATAAATTAGAGTTAGATGGTACAACAGGCTAACATAATACTGAAAAAGCTCAGTTACAGCTTTTCTACATTTTGGAAAGATCTAACATATAAAACATCTATTATGCTGCGACATTTCAATTGTCGACAGTTGGGACAGGACACCAGAAACATGAAAGATACCACACTTTTTGCGCAACTACAATAGGATGTTGAGAAATTAATATTTGATTAAGAGTGATTTGGATCTCTGCAATCGGAAGTTTCAGTTTTATCTTTATATCCAAAACTCCATATATAGAACCAAAGTTGCTTTTTACCCATAAAATCTCATGAAATAGAATGTCTCACTGTGATAACTTATTCAATCTACAAAGTAGTATATTCAAAAATTAAAATGATTGTAGTCTTGGTTACCTTTTTCTCATCGCCACCAAGTGTAGGAAGTCCCTTGTGAACTATGTATTGATTGTCCACCACCCCAACCTTTTTGCTCCGGTCACCCTACAAATGATAAACTAAATTCTCTTGATTCATTAAAAGAAATCTAAATTCTTTAGATGGAGATAAAATATTACCTGAGCACAATAACCAAGTTTCATATCCAGTCCCCACGCATGAATCAAGTCATTCTAGAGAAATAGACAAGATATTTCAGATTTTACCATGTGAAAAGATGATCATGATATCAATAGAAACTCGATAAATTTCAAAAACTCATAAATTAGAAAATTTTATGCAGGGATTATATGAAATGAAAAAAACATCAATGGCATATTTTGAGATTACCAAGAGAGAAAAGAACAAGTTGAAAAAATAGAGATGATTACGAACTTGGATCATTTGCCATGTACAACGCCAGGCAGCTTTTGAGAAAACAGGAGCCATCATTTCCACCCACCTGCAAGGTTTTAAGATAGCTTTCATCATGAGAAAACATATACTTTCTAAGATGATTAAAATAACGGAATTGAGCTTTACATACATACAGTTAATTACTAGTAAATTTACACAGTAATCACTTATGGAATAGATTGAAACAAATTAGAATACATATAATCATTATAGACATTTTCAAAGTTTTATCAGTGTTAATCATTTAAAGATATTCTGCAAACATTCCGTATCAAAGTTACATTTCAGACTAACAATCAACAACTGCAGATTAATCTCTTTAGCATAACACTGTTGTATGCTCATGTCACTATCTTTCAGTTATTTGATTACATAAATGCGTCAAAGTAGGCATCAGTTGAGGAATAAAGTTTGATGGATGTTCTGGAAAAAAAGCCAAGATATTAGCAATGTTCAAAGAGGTAACTCACCCAGTGCATGGTGGGCCTGTACTAGTATCATCACACTTTGGTTTGCCATTCAACTTGTATATCTTTCTGTCAATTAAAGAAAGAAAAATAATTCTCAAATTTTCAGAAGCAACATATATAAGTTCACAACAAAGATCATTAACCACCAGTATTGAATTGTAAATCTGCACAATCTCAACAGTTACAATTCAAACTGAAAGGATACTATGGGGTAATACCTGTGCACATTTCCTGTTCTCCTGCGTGCAGTTATTCGATGGTGAATTTGTGATTTTGTAGGATCAAGCGCTGGTTGTGATATTTCTAGCCTTTCCTCCTTAATTATTTCTAAGTATCTGACACATTAAAGTATAACACAAAATAAATTAGATTACTGACATATGTGGCTTTTTATTTCATAATTTGTTTTATGAGAAAATCTTTCACATATGCTGCGGAAATCCATCCTATGTTCTTGAGTGTCACATGTGAGAAAATGGCACTTACTTGATAGGATCAAAATTTTCCACTCCAAGGTCCTCATCCCAAAGGAAGATATAGTTATATTCAGAAATAATATCTGGATGTAAGAAACGTTTGGCAAACCACCTGGAGAAAAAAAGTATTGTGTTTGACACGATAGATATTTGATGACAAATCAAATTATAGTCCATTCACTGTTTATATCAGGCGAATCAATTACCATTTCGTTTGACCCTTAGCTGAGATGTGCAAGGCATGATCATTCCACTCCAAATCTTTCCAACCATCAAGGTTACCATCATAGTGAAAAAGCATCACAGTGAATTTGCCAGATGGAAACTAAAATTAAGATAAATGAATCAGTAAAAAGAAATTAATAAGAAGAACGAACCCTCCATTAGATACTCTTTCCAGGAAACGATGACAGTGTTACCTTCTTCACAATTTCATTCACATCTTCCTTTTGCTTTATTCCAACTGGAATAACCAATAAGCTCTTCATTGAACTTGCATTTTCCTGTTTTAGACATTTTAAAGAATTAATATATCTAAAAAAACTAATATATTTCCTGCATCTGATAATAAAATGCTCTCTGTAGAGTATCTCAACATTATGGCACTATCGATATTTGTGGAGGCAAAGATCGAAGTGACCCTTAGTCATGTACAATGTTTCGCTTATGACCATGGCACGGCAAAGAGACTATGAAATAAAGTCTTCAAAGTGATGTACTAGATACATTTCCTAGATGAAAATTAACACTTAGCAACAGACAAATCATTTTGTATAGAAACCGATATTGGACTCGACTGAGATGTAAATAACATACCGTTCCTTTCAGAGGACCTGATATGGGTACCATTTCTAAGTCTGATGTCTTGCTAATAATGCCTCTAGGCAACTGACCATCACCTGATGATTCACATTGTGTCTGCAGAATGAGTACAGAGCGTAACAAGATCAGCATATATAAAGAGTTGCCATAACTGAGAAGGCAAAATTTTTCATGAATAAAAGAAAGATGTCTAGATCTCAGAATAAGATATGTAATTGGACAACCAGACATGGTTTTGATCGAAGCTCTACGTCAATCTTCTCGCTTTTCACATTGTACTCACCATGTGAGATTGCTGATAGCCATGTATTTCCATTCTGCAAAGACAATCAGAAAATATGATGCTTCTTGATTGACCAACAATAAGCGGTATGAATGGTACTGCTAATACATGGATTGCTCGACTAGCATCCAGCCATGGAATAACAGGAGGTTACGTTCTAGACAAAAAAAAAACCATCTATCAGAGAAAGAAAGACATGTTTCAAAGATTCAACCTGTTTGTATTTGCAGTAAGTAGTTGAGATGCATTAATTGTGTACTAAATTTACTGTTGATATATGATTAGAGCTATGTGCAGACTTTGCAGACTCTGATATCAATTACAGTTGGCTTGCGAACAAACAAAACAACCTGAAAACAAGATGAACCCAACTCTGAAGAAGAAAACATACCTGTTGAACACCGAGTATAAGCAAAGCTCCGCAAAAGAGGAAAACCACACAAAGGAAAGCAGCAGGTGGAAGGATGCCATGTAACCATAAGCTCCGTTTCGAGGCATCAGAGTCCTGCAAGAGATAAAAAACAATTAAGAATAATGTAATAATCTTGCTTCATAACAAATTACATGAAACGAAAGAAACAGTTAGCAACTAAACAATCTTGTCAGCATTAGAAACAGGTGCAGAGTCAGTTGGAATCGAACAGGAAACTTGACTTGCAAACGGCCTCAGTAGTAATAGGCATTAAATTTGCAGGAGTATCAAACACGGCAGCAGGGCTAAGCCAAGTTGTCTTCACTTGTTGCCGCCAATTCATCCAGAAAACAATTCAATCACGTAACAGAAGTGAGGAAACAAATCACAGCAACCACCATAAATCTTGGTCAAAATTACTCAACTTGTTTACTTTCAATCAGTTTATTTATTGAATTAAGATAGATGAAAATACAGCAACCACCATGTCATAGAAAGAAACGTGCAATCGGATGTATAAACTATAAAAGGGTTATCTTGTTTCAGAAGGTTTAGACTGACGGAAATAGCCTTCTGTACCCTTTTTTTTTTCTCAGAACACAAAGATGGAAAGAATAGAGAGAGAAAGAGAGAAACTTACAGAGTTCGACGGCTTCATCTTCTTCTTCTAAGAAACTGCAGTTGAAATCTGCAAAGCAAGAATTACTTAAAATCCCAGTGCAAACTAATAACAGCAGAACACAGGAAACGGAAGTCTTAAACAAACAAAACGGACATGGACGTTAAACAGTCAGGGCGAACAAGCTGCGGGCGTAACTCCCAGAAGGCAAAGAAGCCATCTTTCCTCGTCGTCTGGGAGGACGTGGCAGAGCAGAAAGAACAGAGGAAGTACTGCGACTGGAAAAAAATAGGATCTTTATTGCACTCAATACCCTTCTGTAGTTATTTATAGAATTTCAAAAGATTATAGTCCTATACCGACTGGAAATAAGATTTAAGAAAAGTAGAACCGAAATCTAAAAGACATAAGAAAACCAAACAGGCCCGAAAAAATTATAGGGAAAATTCTGTCGAATTCTTTTCAGGAAGGTAGCGAGAGAGAGACAGAGAGAGAGAGAGAGATTTCAGAAACTTACATGATGTATAACGGGATTTAGAGTGTGATAACGGTTGAGCTTAGTGCATAAATGATTCTGGTTTCTGTGGTCAGAGAGGAGGAAGAAGAGTAAATAGCCCTGCCTTTCACGGTCAAGGAAGGAAGAGAGAGAAAGCTAAGGGAGGGCTTGTATGAGAGAGTGGGACCTGCACTGCGTGAGGGCCACGTTTTGTTGTGCGCATGAAACAAAATGGAAAGACGATTCACTTTGTGTTCCAACACACGCACGCGAGAGAGAGAGAGAGAGAGAGAGAGCTGCTGTAGGTATGTTAATGTTACATGCCAAGTGTGAAAATTTTGAAGGGTGGTTTGGTGTTTGTTCGAAGAGACGGCATGACACTTCTTCTCCTCCATCTCCTATCACACCTTCCTTCCATGGCTTGCATTTAATAAAACCAAGTCTTCGTTCAACATTTGCTTAAATTCCTCTCCTTTCCTCAAATCAGATATTAATAATATTATTATTGGCATTACAAGTTATGTCTTAATCAATGGGTATCACAGGCTTCTCGATGTTACACTCCATTACTTTCTTGAAAAGATGGAAAAACAATTTAAGGCAGTTGAAACGGTTGTGTTTAAGAACCTGCAAGTGCTAACTACGTTCTTATCTAGAAAGGACCTCTGCCTCTGATGCATACAACTCCTCCACCCTGAGGTCATTTAGCATGGTCTATGGGTCTCAAACAAGCAAGACTCATGCATGCTGATAGAAACACCTCTCTCTCTCTCTCTCTCTCTCTCTCTCTCTCTCATGAGGTTCGTAGAAGGAAGTAGGGCGTGTCTAACATGGCAACGCTAATTGCTTGGCACGCCATCTAACACAGACAAGTAGGGAGACTTCACACCATTTAATGACTTAATTGCAGCTCCCGTCCTCCTTACAAATTAAATTGTTTGCACTATTTATTTTTCTTAAGTTAAGAAAACTTAAAATAAACAAAAAACGAACATGACATCAAATTAAGATGAATTTGTATATAAGATATGGATGTCTGTATGGTGTGGTCAAACTTTAAAGTAAAGGTAGTAGGGGTTCAAATCCACGTTAGATTTCTTCTCAGCTGACTTAATTTTGTTATCATCTTAAAAAGATTTGCTCTTTTTTTATCTCTATTGTCCCTTGTTTTGTCTTTGTTTTTTCTCTTCCCATCTTTCAATGGAAAAAAAAAAACATACCCACATGACTCTCAAGGGAGAAACAGGTGAAGCTGACAGCATTACAAAAATTATGGATGAGAGAAACAGAGACACGGCCACAAAAATTTAGTTTTTAACAAACAGCTTAGAAAGATGAATTCTTCACCATCATAAAATTTTCCTTTTTAACAGCATAAATTGATTGCAAAGCAGCAGTGACAAAACATCTACTGTTCCGAAAACAAAGTTCAGAAGAAAGGGGGAAACTTTAATATCATGATTTATCCTCATTGGGGGTAAAATATGAGAATCGGATATTTTAATTACTGTAAAAAACTATTTAATATTTTTTTGAATGATTTTTAAAATTAAATAATTTGATGATTTTTTCGACCATATAATTTTGTTAATTTTAAAAATATCAAATGATATTTTATTTAATAATTTGATCATAGTCACATGTTATATATCAGTGTTTTCATTATGTATTTACAAATTTTATTATATTAATTAAGTAGTTTTGCACATATTTAAACACATGACACTTAACCAACTTGCTCGTATTCAAATGATAGAAGCGGTCTCACACAACTTCTTTCACATGCTAATATATTAATAAGTACACTAAAAAAATATATTAAACATATAAAATAATGTATTTTTTAAATTTTAACATGTAAGGCTCTATCGACTTTCTCGGGGCACCTAAGCCCTTTCGAACTTAAAAACCTATTCTATGTGGATCACATTGATATTATGGAGCGTTTTTATAAATGTAATCTTTTCGCATTGCTGGTAATATTGTATTAAATTATCTGGGTCCACCACATTGCCTTGTTCACTTGTTTTAATTTTGTAGGTAATCTATATTGATAAGCAATGCAGATTACTTGTGAAGTGGCAATTCAGATTGACCATGGGAGAAAGGATAATCCAGATTGCCACTCAAGTAGCAATCTCTTATGAATTTTTTTTCGCATTCGTCTTTTAAAATTTTATTTAAATAGATAATAAAAATAATCAAATAAAATTAATATAATATTTTATTTATTAGTATAATATTATTAATTACTATAATAATATTTTTATTTTTACCATTATCATTAAATAAATTATTATTATTATTTATACTAACTTTAACATTAGTATTATTAATTAACTATAAGAGATTATTCATATATTATAAACAATAAATAATCTATTTTTAATTATTAAAATATAATAAACATTTAGAATAATTATTATTAATTTTTTATTATCAGTTTCAAATTAATGAATTTAAGTAATTAATACTCTTTAAATGAAAATAATAATAAAATAATCTTTATAATTAATAATAATAATTTATAAAAATATTAGTCTAATTAATAATAAAAATATTAGTCTAATTAATAATACTTATAAATAATAATTAGTGCTATATTTTAATTCATAATATGATCATAATAATATAGTATTATTTAAATAATATTTATTATGGTCATTAATTTATAATAATAATAATAAATTATTATTATTATTATTTGTGTTGTTGTTATTATTATATGATGATTAATTATTGTGTTATGTTTTATTTATGGAAGATTTAAAAGGGTGAATATGGAAACTAATATAAATAAGATTACCACTTGGGTGGTGATTTGGATAGACACCCCCGGTAATGTGAATTACCACTTCATAGTCAATCTTCATTGTTAGGCAATCCAGATTGCCTACGAATTAAAATAAATAAATAGGATAATCTGGTGGGCCCATGTAATTTTAAGTTCATATTATCAGTAATATATAAAGATTACGGGGAGGAAAACACTCCTAAAGAAGTATTTTCCAACTGCTACGGATAACTATTTTTTATTATTATTAATATGAACTTAAAATTATTTGAGCTTAACATATTTATATTTTTTTAATATATAAGTAATGCCTAATGTCCAACAATAAGATTATTTATAAAGTGAAACTATACATGAAAGATTTCTTTCTCGATTATTATCTAAATGACAATCGTAATTATATTTTCTTTCTATGTTCACCCTTCTTTGATAAATAAAATATAATATGATAAAACACATCATATAACAATAACAATAATAATAATAATAATAATAATAATAATAATAATAATAATAACTCATGATAATAATAAATATTATTTAAATATATTTATATAATATTATATTACCTTATCATTTATCAATAAAAATATACAACTAATTATTCATTATAATTATCATTAATTAAAATAATATTTTTTATTAATTATAATTATTAATGTTGACTATAAAGATTGTATTATTATTATTATATTATTTTAAAGAATATTAATTACTTAATACTTTAATTTATGATCTAAGTTTATAAGTTTTAATAATATAAACTAACTTGATAATATTGATAAAAGGTATTTTAATAAAAGATATATATTACCTGGTAACTCTTTTTATAAGGAAACATAGTAATTTGAATCATCAGCTAGATTATTTATATTTGTTGTGATAATTTTTATGATAAGGTTGAGAAATAATGCAGCAGATATCTCCTTTTTTTTTTTAATATAAGCACAGTTCTACTGAATCACGCCAATTTGATTCCCTATTGCAAAGGTCTCTCGCTTTGCAAGCAAATTCGTACCAGTAGGATTAAATTATTAAATAAATTAATCATACATCTCCATCTAAGATTGAAACTTTAAGAAACATCCACACTTTATAGAACTCATAACCAGAGAATGTAGGCTATTTTTTTATTTAATTAGGTGTATCAAGGCATTTTCAAAATCTAATCTATTTTTTTAATCTCTCGAGTTAAAGAAAAGATGACATATATTTTAGACTACATGATATAAGCACACGCCATATGTTAGCTACTTAGCTAATTGAAGGAGACTACCCATGCATGAGCATCCTACATGACATTAATTAAATATATCAAGTACTAATTAAAGTACATCTGTTTCATGAAGACATATATATTTAACCACACGAGTTGTTTTTTTTTTATTTTTTTAAACAACAGTTACAAGCTCGGCATTAAATTCCTTCCAATAAAAAGTGTACATCAACCCCTTGGCGTGCTCATGTAGTAAAGTAGATGGTGACCGCAAGACCATATTGGATCCCATCCAAGGTTTAGCTTTCAATATTGGAACTGTTCAACGCAAAAGAAGAAAAGAACAAGAACAAGGTGTGGAGTCTTGCAATTATCCATGGTCAGTTCCTTATTTGAGGATGTAAATTCTGATGTGCAAAAAGAAACAAAATCAGACATTTGTTTATTTAACTTAATACATTTTTTCCAATATCAATCAGGTTATGCAAAATAATTAATTTCATTTGAGATGAAGACATTTAAAAAAAATATCTCTCTTGACAATTACACTTTTAAAATTTGATATTTGAACTGCTTTACCACCACTTGAATATAATTCAGGCTGCATACTTTCACTATGCATATGGTGCTGCAGAATTTCATGCTGCGAAAAAAATGTTTTCAGTTTGGGGTTAAAAAGTGTATACTGCATTTTCGGTTTAGTGTGTATAGTGCACTGTAAAGTTCAGAATCCTCACGGCTCAAGCATTAGTAACAGTGAAACGTGTGAATCAGTCCCGATCCTTATATATTAATGAAATACACGTTGCTTTTTTCTCATTCAATTTACAATTTAAACGATTTTTGTTTACTTGATTTGTGAGGAAAATATTTCACATGTATATTAAAAAATGGGTAAGTCAAACAAAATTCAATAAAATTCTTTCTGATAAATACTTTGATCTTAATCTTCTTGATCATTTAGTACTCTTGAAACCAATGAGAGTTGATTCAATTGGTAAATAAAATGAGTTGAGGATTTAAACTTTTAGTCCCCAAAAAAACCATGAGAAAGAGATTAATTTTAAACATAGGATTAATACAAAATTTCACACAGAAAAGTAATCTAAAACAAAAGTTTCCCCTTTCCCATGCATAACAACTTGAATTTGTTAAAAGCGCTTTTTGATCATTTGTCTTAGAGAACACCTATAAGCAGTGAGTAACTGAATCTTGAGTTTAAAGCAGAATACCCATTTGTCCTAACTTAATAAAATAGTCCAGATCATATCAACTCTTTGTACAATTAGCATCGAGAGCCAAGTCATGTGCTTGAGCTCGGAATGGAGTATTGAATTATGTAAACATATACAACTACAAGGAACAGTATGAGTTGAACCACTAATAATGCCACACAAAGTGGAAGTTGTCAGTTGAGTGTGATGCAGAATGAACCATGGTTTTGTTATGTATCGTGTCACCAGTGAGTCACCAGTGACTTATATAATGTGTACTCTAAGAAGCACGCACATCAATGATGAGTTGTGAAAAGCTAGTTGTTAGATTGATTGTTATTGCTTATATCAGAAATTGGTTTTCAGACCAATCAAACATAAACATCAACAACAAAAGTGGTGCATGTACATATCATATTAGAATAACTTTCCTTCTATGGATTTAGCATGATTTTAATCAATGGATGCAACTTCCAAGAAGAAAAGATTTGTAGGTACTTCATGTTAAGTTCATATTCTTTATCTTATAACTCCTGGTGAAGGTACAGGCATGATACCTCCTGCAATCATCTAAGAGGCAAAAGCTGAGATCCATAAAATCTTCTTTAGGAAGCACACACAATAAACTAAGTGATACTAATTCCTTGTTCAGTCTTACCAGAAAAGACTGAACATTCTGACAGAAAAAAAATCTGATAAGCCTACACAAAGTACCAGGTAGTTCATTCAATCAATTCCATTGCAAGTGTGACGGCAGCTCTGAAATCATGCAGTGCAGGGGCCCTACTTTAAAAAAGTAATTGTTTTTTTTTCATCCCTTTGTAGTCCAACTCTTGAATCATCTCCACAGGCTTAGCATCTAATTCTGCAACTGTAAGTCACTTTGTTATTCTAACGGTATCTAGGTTGATAACTTGGCATCCTCATCCAAAAAGAACAAACAATACAATATATATGTCATGCAATTTGCTGCTGGACCCAGTTAGGAATTGGAGGTATTGGATACTGCACCAAGGCTACTACTGGTGCAGTTGCAACTGTGGTGTCTCCATCAAGAGCAATGGGCAGCCATGGAATCCAAAATGTGAAATGACACCAGGATCACGACCACTGTGCCCTTGTGGCCCAAACCTGGGCGTGCTTGAAAAGGGAATGTTAGTGTTATTACTTTGGTTACTGAATTTGTGTTCATTGACATGAGCTGGAAAATCTCCTTGTGGTTCCAACATATGTGTCCCTGTCATATATACTCATGCAGCAAGTCAAATGAACCATCTTTTCTTTTCATTTTCCAAGTTTACCTATTAGTTAGCATGTGCATTGTTGCACATTTTGTTAATATGAAGATTTAATTAGAATGCAAAGATGAGAGTGGTAATTCCTACTTGTATTAAAAAACATCCAGGCAGAGTGTAGTTTTTTAAATAAAGATTATTCGCATTTTGTTAATAAAGAAGGATTTATCTTTTTTGTTTTTCATGCATCCTTTTTTTCCCTTTTTTTGACAGGATTTCGTGCATCTACATGATGAGCGTGCCCATCAACTACCTCAATACATGATGAGAAGTTTACATGTGTATATATACCTAGACAATGTAACTTAGCAGCTGATTATCTCGCATATTTTGATAGGCAGTCATTGAGCCATTCAGTTTGGGAGGGGGTTGCACCTTGGACCTCCTTAATATACCTCCTTAATATTTTGTCATCAGACTCTACATTTTCCAATAGTTCATATAATTTCCTTTAAAAAGAAACACTACCTCAATACAACTAACTCAGATCAGGGTCTCTGAAGCATCCTCATGACTTAGCCATGTTTTGATTTGGTAGTTAGAGGTTCACATTAACTTCAGTTAGAAATTAAACTCACAATTGCTCACGGGCTTCGTGTGTCCCTGTATAATCGCTATATGCAAAATATCACCAAAAAGTAGAGTAATTCCTCCAATGGTTGTTGTTGCTGGCCCTACGACGAACTTGGGGCACCATGCCGAATGTCATCTCTTGCAATGCCATGAGCAGACCCGCCGTGTTTATCATGAATTGCATATGCGTGCAACATACTTATAAATCATGCATGCAAACAAAAATTCATTATCCTTGTACTATAAATTAATTTTATGAGTAATCTTTATATTTCAAGATGATGACAAAATTAATATGATACCTAATGAAGTATTCATATAACAGAAGGAACGAATACACAGAACTGTGACGACTGCAAAATATTTTCTGGAGAAAAAAGGATGGATATAAATAAATAATGTTGGAAAATCTGTCAAATTTTCTTAGTCCCCGAAAAAATTGAAACTAGACCTCGAAGGAACTCTTAGTCTCCGAAAAACTATTCATTAACCCCATATTTGAGGTACATATTAACAATTCATTAGGAATCAAATTATACCCCTTCACAAATAAGTTCAATCACATGTAGTGTTCAATTTAAGACCTAATTAAATTTTGAGCATAATCTCTTTTCTAGGTTATGATTCATACAAGCATCGTTAGATCAAGCAATATGATGAAACAACACTATAATACACATGATAAGGAAAATTTCTTAAGTTATCAATTGTAGCAGGAATACGGCCCGCGTCAGAATTTGACATGATCCATTTTCTAAGAGTTTAAGTACACGGTCAACACCTGACATAACACGACCCACGTCGAAATCAAACACGGTCCATTACTAGGCGTGTTAAGTGCATGAAGAATAGCTGTCAAGACAGCTCGCGTTGGGATGAGACACAACCCATGTCATGCGTCCTTCGATTTATTCTTGATGCTACCGGTTCAAGGCGACTCAGTCTGCTTCTCGTGATTCATATCAGAACCACTCTAGCAGACATGTCCGCATCAGATTCTCACGCGACCCACTTCCAAGGTTAGGTTTTTTTGTCTGCATGCATCACCTTTTGTCGACATGAATATGACACGTGTCACAGGCGTCACAATTTGTTTCCTGATGCGACAAAATTGTGCACACTTATCAGCACGTAAACTAGATGTGCAAATAGTATAATGATGAGGAGTGTCAATCCTACAAGGACTTACAAAGATCGTCACCTAAACCTAATCAAAATTGAGGTTGGTGATAAAATAGTCGGGCGAATAATTTCTAAAATAAGAGAAAATAAAAGATAAAAGAATGATCACAGACAATGATCGGTAACAATGATTTCAAGCAGAGAGGTAGCATAGTGTCATGTCTACATCACCATAACTAAGGATTTCCTAAACCTAAAGATAGGATGGAGCATTTGATATAGTGAAAGGAATCTATCTAGTCTTAATTCACCAATGTTTCATGATTGAGTTAACTATTGTGCCCCTAAATACACGAAGATTAACCTTCTCAATTTTTAATCTCGCATACTCTCATACATAATGCATTAAGAATGTTCCCCATTGAATCTGATATCTCTTTCAATTTCTCTCATATAACTACATGATGCGTGCTAGATTAGTCATATTCTCCATAGCATATTTGGTCCAATTTGCATTCATTCTATGTTGCACGCATCGTTTTATGTGCTTATTTATATTTATTTATTTTAAAATAGAAAATGATCTAATTTGTTGAATTTTATATTTTAGAAGGCAAGAGGACGAAGAGACGAAGACACTAGAAAAAATGTCATTCGAATTGGAGTTAAAGTGAGCCCGAAATCACAATTTTAAGTTGAACATTTATCTAAGGTTGTCAGTCAAGGCCGTGACAGAAAAATAACGGCCCGTGACAAACCAAAATGACCCAAAACCCCATTTTGACGCCCAAAACTTATTTTCCATGACCAAGGGATTTTTCAGCCTTTGTCACGGCCGTGACAAGCGAGTCACGGCTCATGACAGTCCCAAAAGTGAGTTTCACCTTTCGTCACGGCCGTGACAATTCTATCATGGCTCATGACAACTCCAGAGGTCATTTTTACCTTCTGTCACAGCCGTGACACCCATGTCATGACCTGTGACAACTCTTGGATGTGTTTTTCGCCACTTTTCTTCGGTCACGGCCATGAACCCTATCGCAGGTCTTGACAATTTACGATAAATTTTGAATAATTATTTTTAAACCCATTTTTACCCAAAATTAAGCCTAATCTTCTTCAAAACAAAGTTTGTTATTCCATAACTCTTTCTACTTATAAACATCAAGGATCCATCCATTATTCATCAATCAAAGATTTGAAGAAAGATTTTAAAAAAAATTGTGAGAGACCAAGAGCCTTGAGCCAAGCCTAACGCCAAAAGAAGAAGATTTTTTGCAAATTCTGTGAAGAAGACGATCATCATATCAGTGATTTGATTTATAGTTTGTAATGTCTTCTTCTAAATTTTTGGGTGAACTCCATTGTAATTTGTTTAGATTATTTTTCTAGAGAATTTATATTGTAAGAGAGAAACCTGTGAACCCTTCTTTGAATTAATTTTAGTTCTAAATTTCTTATGCATATGCATGTAGATTTTAATATTTTTTATGAATCTCTGGGAGTTTGAATTTTTGCTAGCATCTTGGAGAAGAATAGCAAACTCTTATTTCTCTTTGATGAATAAAAGTATTTTTTTTGAATTATTAGTCAAGGCATTGGATAACATCATAACACATCTGGGTAGCACCCTAGAGAGGGATATTTAGGTACATCTCAAAATCCTAGTTGATTAGATTGACATCTTGGAGATGAACAATCAAGCCTCTTTGGTTTGAGAAAGTTGATGCATCATAGAGAGGACATCATATATTAGGTAGATCCTAATCCTTTTAAGAATTTGAGATAAATTAAACATTAATTGAACTTGGATGAAATTGATTTTTCTCTATTCATCTTATATCATCTTAATCTAGAAAACTTTTATTATGAAACTCTTTTCTTTTCTTCTCTTTCCTTTTCTTTATTTTCTATTATTATTAAATTTTATATTTTTTATTTGATGAATTAATTGAATATAATATATTATTTTGCAGTTTTCTATGGTCATGGAAAAATATTTTAAAAAGCGATCACTTAATTTAGAAAATATCATTCAAGGTGAAGAAAGTGTGAATGAAACTTCACATATAAGACGGAACTGAATAGATTTGATTACTCTTCTGATTGATCCTGGGGAAAGGAAACTAAATATCAAGTTATCATCCTAATAATTAAGATGAGATTAGAAGAGCATATTTATTTAGAGGACCATTCCAACCTCGGAATCATAAGTTCTCTCAAACACAAATGAGAGATAAATTGCGTCGATTCAATTCAGATTGGTTCGATCAATATTTCAACTGGTTGGAGTATAGCATTACAAAAAATGCAAAATTTTTCTTATGTTGTTATTTATTTAAAACTGATATTGCAAGTCAAAGTGGAGATGATGCATTTGTTACAAATGGTTATACATAATTGAACAAAAAAATAGATTGGACATTCATGTTGGAAGTGTCAGTAGCACTCATGATCAAGTTGTAAGTAGATGTGAAGACTTAGTGAATAAAAAAATCAATCAATCCAATTAGCTTTAAATAAGCAATCAAATCAAGTGAAAAATGACAATACAATTCATTTGTGTGCCTCACTTGATTGTATAAGAGTTCTTTTGCATTAAGACTTATCTTTTTATGGTCATGATGAATCTGAAAATTCATTGAATAAAAGAAATTTTCGAGAGCTTCTACAATTTCTTGCTGATCACAACGAAAATACAACTAAAGTTGTTTTAAAAAATACTCCATGAAATCAATAAATTGTGTCACATGATATTTAGAAAGATCTTGTGAATGTTGTTGCACAAAAAACAACCAAAGCTATACTCAATGTTAATGATTTATTTGTAATTTTGGTTGATAAATCTCGGATATTATCTAAAAAAAGAGCATATGGCAATAGTGATGCGTGCTAAATTAGTCATGTTTTTCATAGCATATTTGGTTCAAATTTCATTCATTTCTACGTCGCATGAATCATATTATATACTTCTTTTTTATTTATTTTAAAATAGAAAACTACAATATTTGTTGAGTTTTATTATCCAAGAGACAAGAAACGAAGAGACGAAGACACTGAAAAAAATGGCATTCAAATCGGAGTTAAAAGGAGTCGGGAATCGCGATTTTTAGTTAGACATATTTGCAAGGCTACCAGTCGTGACAAAAAAGTCACGGCCCGTGACAAACCAAAAATGGGTGGGAACCCATTTTTCACGCTCGTGACAGCCCCAGGTTGAATGTCATGGCCGCGACAATCCTGTCACGACATCTGACAACTAAGAATCGAGTTTTGACCTCGGTCAAGGCCGTGGCAATCCTGTAACAGCTCGTGACACCCCAAGAAGTGAGTTTCAGCCACAATCATGGCCGTGACAGTTCCTTTGGTCATGGTTGTGACAAACTTGTCGGGGGTCATGACGATGTGCTGGAAAAGCGTATTTTGATAATTTTGAGGTCGTTTCAAGTCCTTTTTCTATGATTCTTATTTCTTTTGAAGCCTGATATTCTCCTAGATGATTCTCATCAAGTCTAGGGTTCTTCTAACCTATAAATAGCTCTCAAAACCTCAAAGAGGATATGTTCTACAAGCATGGGATGTTCTAAAGGCATGAAAGTGCCTACACACAGAGGAGAAGACGAAGTGCTGCAGAAATCTTTTTGAAGGATGATCACAGAGGTGTTTTGATTCTGAATCTTTTGTATATCTTCCCTCTTTTATTATTCGAAGGATGAACTCTCATATCTATTGTTAGATTTATACTTTGAAGAATTTTATTGTAAAGGGAAAACTGGATAAACCCTAGCTTTTAATATTAATTCCAGTTTATTCAATCTTTTATGCATATGCATGTGATTTTTCATGTCTTTCATAAATTCTTTGATGTCATGATCTGTTAGCATCCTGAATAGGAATAACATGTTCATGATTTTCTATGGATTTTATGAATTGATCTTTGAATTTTATTCATGACATTTCGTACCACACATAAATAGCATCTTGGATAGGTGTGAGGTTTGTGATATTATCATCCTGGATAGAAATAATTCATAGTCTAGGGCATCCATCTTTATGTATCTCAATTTACCTATTAGGTTAGATTGTCATCCTAGAGAGGAGTAGTTGATCCTTTAGGTTTGAGATAGTTGGCTCATCCTGAATAGGAAGTCATATTTGTAGGAAAACTTAATCCTCTTAAAAGTTGACAAAACTAAATTTGATTTAATATAACCTAATTTTTCCTTAATTATTCAACTTGGATCAGTGCTTGTTGACATCAACTTTTTGAATTTTATTCTTAATATGATATTTTATCTTATCATTTTCATAAAACCTTGTTATCTCCTATTAATTTGTGGAATTAGATATATATAATACCAATCCTCGTGGGATCGATACTCAACTCATCGATGAATTATTACTTGATACGACTAGTGTAGGATCTGGATGGCACTAAGAGGGGGGATGGGTGAATTGGTGTATTAAAAACTTTTACTCTCTTTGCCTTAATCTAGATGTGTTATGTCAGCGGAAGCATGCATATACAAGTATAAACACAAATAGAGAGAAGAGAGTAGAGAGAAAACAAACACAACACAAACACGCAGTTTGTTATCGAGGTTCGGCCGAACTCCTGGCCTACGTCCCCGCTCCGATCTTCTCCCACGAGATCTTCGGAGTTCACTATTTCCTTCTTCAAGGGCGAAGGCTCCCTTATAGCTTCACCTTTCTTTGCACTGAGGGCAAGGAGACAACCT
>LTAE01004642.1:9213-31501 GCA_001647135.1 Pontederia paniculata | reverse complement strand
AACAAGTTCATCAGTATAGAATGAGTTCACTTACAAATTTGTGATCATTCAAAACATTCTCGGGATCCTAGATTCAACAATATCATTTCATTAGAGAACATGTCTCACTTAAAACTATCTCTATAGAACATGTTCCAACTGAAAGATAGTTAGCCGACATTTTCACAAAGCCTTTGGGAGGAGATATGTTTAATATGTTAAAAAGAGAAATTAGAATGTTGGACTTAGGATTTTAACAAACAACTTAACTTATTGGTGACTTACTTATGTGAGTATCACTAATTAACAAAATTATAAATCGACTGTGTTGCACAACACATACATGACAAATCTTTATTTTCTTCTAGATATCTACCCTAAGTCGAAATATAAAGGACCTTGAATAGAAAATGATAAGGTGAATAAGGTGATTAAGGTTCAGGATAACTTCGGACGTCCACTCTCCACACTTCGAACGTCCGAAACACATTATTGATATCTAGTGATCCCAACTACCAGGCGTCCGTAATCAAACAACTACAATCTCTCAAATTTCGGACGCCCATTGATAACTTCGGGCGACCAATCCAAATTCTCATCTAGTTCGGTCGACCAACGTACAAACCAAGGGCGTCCTATGCTGTGAAAGCCTTATAACACTTAGGACTTCGGACATCCGTTGTTCTTACTTCGGACAGCCTAAATCAGCTTATGATCTAAGACAAGAGCAATCAAAGGTTGTCCACTGAAATCATATGACGACCATTGTGATCATAACTTAACATACCTCTCTACTTTGGTTGACCCATCATTTACTTTGGACAACCGATTGTCGCGAACACTCTATATATAGTGGGTCATCCCTAGTCGTCATTATATTTGGAAAATACTCAAAAGGACGACCATTCATATTCTTCGTGTTTCCTCTATCGTCTTCCCTCTGAGTTCTTATTCAAATCTCCTGAAGCTCCTTGGGGTTCAAGGCGGTCAAAACATTTTCAAACACCGATTCAAACATCTAGGTTAACCAAAACCTCCATTCTCATCTCGCGAAGTCTTAAAGTCTAGGTTTTACTAGGTTCTACTAAGTTTTTTTACTATCCCGACTAGGTTTAACCTTGTTATGAATTTTTTTCTTCTCTTACAAAATCAAATCATCTCATTTCCTCTTCACTAATCTAGACTAATCTCTTCTGTTGTCCTAAACCCGTGTGTCCTTTCCTATCCATTAGAATCAGGCCCCTGTTAAGAACGTAGCCAAGAGATGTAGACTTGTTAAAAGAGCAAAACAAGTAGAGGAACCCACTTCCTCCATTCCATAAGAACCTATTGAGACAATTGAACCTCTTTTCAATGAAAGTTAGACCACAGACAATCCTTCTTCAACTGACCCTAATTTCGTTTCTCGTTAGTATATTAGTGAGTTAGTTCACAATTAATTCATAACCCTTTTTGATGAACATCGATTAGTTGAACCATATCATTCTATTGATCGAGAAAGTCTTCAACTTTCCAGTCTCAAAGAAACTTTTGAGCAGTGCGACTGGACTACATTCCTTGACCTTGATCAGCCAGTCCATCCCCATGTCGTCAAACACTTCTATGCCAACCTCACTTATGATGATACACATCAGAAAATTAAGTCCTATTTAAATGGAAAAAACTTCTCCATCACTGAGTCTAAACTAAATGAAATTCTAAACACTCCCGGATCTCCTCATATCAACTTTGCTCCAATGCATTGGCCACACACTACTTACACTCAAAATCAAGATGCACTAGCTGTGAGTGGAGGACAAGTCGATACTTTAGTCCAAGGAACCTTCCACAAATACCTCTCCCCTGTCATGAAAGTTGTCCATCATATAATCACTCATGTAGTCCTACCTAGAGCTGGTCATTACATAGGAGTAAATCTCCTTGACCTTGCTGTTCTTGCACACCTTGTAGACCCTGCAACCCCCAGAATTTCTCTAGGCAATTTGATTATGTATCAAAGTATTAAAACCAAGGAGAAAGTTCATTCTAAGTGGACCAAGGGTGCTCACGTGTATTTTGGCAATCTTATCACTTTTATGGTTCGGAAAGTTCTTAAGTCTAAGTTTGATGCCAATGAAGATGTTCTCCTCCGTACAAAAAATGATAAGATCTCCTTTACTACTCTGACCCGAAAAGGACTCACCAAAGAATCTCCTCAAACCATTGACTTTCCCTCTGCTTCTGAGTACCAGGACACTATGTGTCATTCATCCGAACCCCCAAGAGATCCCTCCACAACTGCAAATCCTGAAACTCCCCTGCAATCTCCTTAGTCACTCAGGACTTCCTCCACTGCAGTAGACACTTCCACCTTCTTGTCCACATGGCCTCCAACTAGAACCGATTGGACTACCTTATGCACCAAAGTGGACACCATGATAACTCAGCTCAGCACAATGTCAAACCAATTGAGTCAAGCTCTTGAGTTACTAAAGAAAGTTCAAGAAGAGCAGTTCGAGAGTAATGAGGTCAGCACACAACTTGCTATTCATCATAATCAAGCTTATCATCATTTGGATGTTCTGGAGGGCTTTATGAGGGCACATGGGTATGATCCCTATCCAGAGTCACTTTTTGATAATTACAAAGGGGGAGAGAACAATCATAGGAGTGAACACCCAAAAAGAGGAACCCATTGTAGTAGAATCTAAAGAGGAAGAGGAGAGACTTGAACCCATTGCAGAAGAGGTTCAAGAGGAGGAAAACAGGGAGGCCCCTGAAGACGAAGCTCAGGGTAAGGATCATAGAGCTCAAGGAGAAGAGAACAAAGCTGATCTTCAAAGGGAAGCTACTACAAGAGAGGAAGATGGTGACCAGAACATTGATCTCCAAAGTATAGGAGTTGATCAAGAAAGAATTTTTGCACAAGAGGAAGAAGCTGGCCAAGCAATTATTGAGATGCAAGCTGGTCAAACCATTACTGAAGAAGCAACTAACAAAAATGACTTAGAAGAAGAATTCCAAGAATTAGTTGCTGAACAAGAAAATGAACTCAACACCTTGATGGCTAGATTAACAAATAAAATTTTAGAAGAAGTAGTAAATATTGTAGTAACTGAAGACTCAACACTTCCTTCTCCCTCTGAAAAGAGGTTTGGAAAAAGCTTCAAGAGGAAGCAAAAAGATAAGGACCAGGAGAATTAGATAGATACAATTGTCTTGCAAATTTTTGTTGTTGTAACCAAAACATCTTAAGTCTGATTGACTTAAATGTATATTGCTTGTTGTGTCTGAAAACATTTTAAATCTGAATGGTTGTAATGTATGTTGCTTTTCTGTGACTATGAATGTCTTTGTTACTCTGAATGATCTTTTGTATGACATCTTGTATTTCAAAAATGAAATGATAGTTCCTTTAAAAAATCTGTTGTGCAAAGATAATATTTGAAGTATTCTTCTAAATCACAAAGTGTTAAAATAAATTGCAGAGCATCTCTGATTTACATACTTTGAATATATGCACAACTTAAGGGGGAGAATTATCTAAAAAGATGAGATATGTGATTAAGGGGGAGCATCTTGGGTTAGTCAAATTTTTGTATGATTTTATGTTTATAACTAATCCTAAGTTCACTCCTCATAAATTTGTAATCATAAAAAATGGGGAGATTGTTGAATCTAGGATCCCGAAATTATTTTGATGATCACAAATTTGTAAGGGAACTTAGTTTGTACTAATGAATTTGTTGTATTGATCTTTGAAAGACAGGATTTTTATGTTCAGTAAGTGATAGATCGACCGAGGTTGAAGAATGGACAACCTATGCACAGAGAAGGCATAAAGGAAAAATCCTAAGTGTGCAACGGTAGTCCGAAGGATGTGAAGTAGTCGACCGATGTGAAGAACAAAGATCGAAGAAATGAAGTCAAGTACTAAGCGGTCGATCAAAGCTGGTTTGTGGACGACCGAAGATAAGGTTGAACATAATAGGTCGTTCGGTGAAGAACAGTGGGCGATCGAAGGTTCTAAGTCAACAATACAAATGTTGAAGAATGGACGCTCCAAGGAAAAGTGGATGCCCTGTGATGAAGATTAGCCGATGATGATACGACTAAGGAAGGAACGACCGTCCGAAGATGAACAGTGGACAACCGTAGAGCTGCAAATGAAGACAATTGTCATCCAAGGGTTTTAGATTGAAGACAATGGACGATCGGAAAATTGTCAAATATTGGAAGAGGGCATCCGTAGGCCCATGAGATAAAGCAGCGGACGATCGAAAGATCTCAAACGAAGACAAAGGTCATCCGAGAGTCTTGGAGTGAAGACAAGTGGACGACCGAAAGTGTGTATGGTCTGAGACGAAATATTGAGCGGGCGTCCGAAGGATAAGCAGACGACCGATGATGAGACAAAGGTCGTCCGAGAGCCGAAGAGACAAAGCAGCGATCGACCAGTCTATCTGACAGAAGAAGCAAAGGACGTCCAAAATATCTGAGGGTTGTCAGAGGACGTCCGAAGAATGTCAGAGGAATGAAAGGACATCCGAGGATCTCAGTGGAAAGATGAGCGAACAGCCGAAGTACTGAGTAATCTCAGTGGAAAGATGAGCGAACAACCGAAGTACTAAGTAAAGAAACAATGGACGTCCGAGGATCTCAATGAAGAATGAGCGGACGTCCGAAGTACTCAGAGAAGAAGTGGACGTCCGAGGGATTGATGTGCAATCAGCGAATGACCAAAGAAGAGTTGAAGAAGTTGATACAAGTCAAGTCGGGAGACCAAAGATGAAGAGCCGACGACCGAAGTATCTTAACAAAGGACTTCAACTCAAGAAGTGGACATCCGAGGGATTGGTGTGCAATCAACGGACGACCAGAGAAGAGTTGAAGAAGTTGGTACAAGTCAAGTCGGGTGACCGAAGATGAAGAGCGGACGACCAAAGTATCTTGACAAAGGACTTCAACTCAAGAAGTGGACGTCCGAGAGATTGTTGTGCAATCAACGAACGACCATAGAAGATTTGAAGAAGTTGGTACAAGTCAAGTCGGGCGACCGAAGATGAAGAACAAACGATCGAAGGAGCTTGACAGAAGACTTCAACATAAGGAAAGGACGTCCGAGAATATTGATGTGCAATCAGCGGACGACCAGAGAAAAATTGAAGAAGTTAGCACAAGTCAAGTCGGGTGACCGAAGGAGCTTGATAGAAGACTTCAACTTAAGGAAAGGACGTCCGAGAAGATTGGTGTGCAATCAGCGGACGACCAGAGAAAAGTTGAAGAAGTTAGCACAAGTCAAGATCGGATGACCGAAGGATTGGTAGACGACTGAAGGAGCTTGACTAAGGAACAAAGGCTTAAGACTCTAAACTACGAACGTCCGAAGGCAAACAGTGGACGACCAGAGCACCGGACGGCAGTTCAAATGAAGACTTCACTAGAGCAGCGGTCGACCGAAGCAAAGGCAGCGGACGACCTTGGGGTAGGTGAAGAGTACTATACTTGCATTAACGACTAATTTTCTAAGAGAGAAATTAGGTCGTTGAGTGCATAGTATATATTGTAATCTCAAGAGTCTTGGTAAGTAACTTTGACACATTAGAAATATGAGAGCTTGAGTGAAAAGTCTTAGTTCCTCCTTCTGAATATTCGAGTGACGAATCCAGAATAGAAGGAAGTGTGTGTTCAAGAGTGAACTTGTAAGAGGTTATCTCCTTGTCCTCGAGAGAAAGAAAGGAGAAGAAAAAGTTGTAAGGGAGCCTTCACCCTTTGAAGAAGGAGTTTAGTGATCTCCGGAGGTCTCGAGTTCGAGAAGACCAGAGCGGAGACGTAGGCCAAGAGTTCGTCCGAACCTCATCAACAAACCGTTGTTTGTTTGTTTGTTTGTTCTCTTTTTCTTCTTTACATTTGCATTTATATGCTTCCGTTAAGATAACTACTGTAGAATTGTCAAAAATTTTAATACATCAATTCATCCCCCTCTTGGTGCCATCTAGATCCTACAATAATTAGGTTAAAAGATATTAGATTGACTGTTATGTCTGATGTATGGTAAAAAATATAAAGTGTTGAAAATTTTAGTCACGACATATCAATCATGAGGGAAGTTGTTTATGACACTTTCAAAAATTGATATCCACTCGCTAGCAATAATGTGTGTAGTTTCCAAATAGAACATAAAAGAAGAGTACCTATATTAACGATGTTAATGGATTGATGTTATCTTAGACTTTTCAATACAAAGATAATAACATATCATATGATTATGTTGATGATAGGAGTAAAAAGAACTTTAATGGATCATATGCTAAGATATAAAACGTAAATAATGAAGAACGCAAACATAAGTTACTTAGAACTTATATGTTTAATGTATATAATATTATAAGTAATGTTTGTATAGTGGTTCAGACTCTCGTTAAGAAGCATATATCCTCGGTCGAAATTTTCGCAGCATGATAATAGCTATCATCTTACAACGGATAAAAATGATAATCTATGAAAAATGATTGAAGAATTTAAGTGTACAAGTTCGACAATCTAAGTTTTTAAATGTATAGATTAAGTTAAATGCAAACAAATCAGAATTTTGTAGGAGTTTAAGAAACCCTAGATTTTGGATCAACTTGTCATATCTACTGGAAAAAAATAGCATTGGCTTAGCTATTTTCTCTTTAAGATTCGTTTGAGAACAAACTTGTTGAAAAAAGAAAAGTTTAAATGGGATGAAGAGGTTGAGAAAAGTTTCAAAGTTATCAAAGATAAACTTGCTAGCGACTTGTTTTGGCTTTAGAAATTTTCTACAAAATCATTGAAATCAATTGTGATGCAAGTAGAGTAGGAATTGGTGCTAGTGCTTTCTCAAGGAAAAAGACCAATTGCTTTTTTTTAAAGCAATGCAAGGCAAAAGTTGACCACATATGGTAAGGAATTCTATGCCATTATTTGGACCTTGAAACATCGTGAGCATGATCTCATCCATAAAGAATTTGTACTCAATACTAACAGTTAAACACTAAAGCATCTTAGTGGACAATGAAGAAAAAAACATGTATTCGAGGTGGATTACTTTCCTAAAAAATTTTCCCTATCAATTATGTCACAAGGCTGGAGTTGTGAACGGAGTAGCTGATGCATTGAGCCGAAGAGTTAATTTAATAACCATATCGAGGTATGAAATTATTAGATTTGATTTCTTATGTAATAACTACGAAGATGATGATGATTTTTGGGACGATCTTGCTAAAGATTAAGAATAATGAAAAATTGGATGACTTCTACATTCATGGTGGATTTCTAGTGAAAGGTAGTCGCATTGTTTGCCTCGTACATCTATGCGCAGAAAGATGGTTAGAAATTTACATGAAGGGGGCCTTGGAGCTCATCTTGGTCGAAATAAGATCATTGTCACTATTAAAGAAATATTTTATTGGCCACATTTGAAGAGAGATGTTGCAAAAATAGTACAACAATGTTATACTTGTTTGATTACAAAAAGACATACACAAAATACAAGACTTTATTCTCCCTCACCTATGTCGGAACACATGTGGGAATATTTATCCATGTATTTTGTGCTGAGATTGTTGAGAACTTAAAGGTATGAATTGAATTTACGTGGTTGTTGATGGTTTTAAAAGATGACACATTTCATTCCCTATAGAAAGATGACATATGTCGTTAATGTTGCTCATCTATTTTTCAAAGAAATCATGCGTTTGTATGGGGTGCCAAAATCTATAACTTCTGATAGAGACTCAATGTTTCTCGGGCATTTTTGGTTGACGCTATTGAGGCTATTTAATTCATCCTTAAAATTTAGTAGCACAATGCATCCACAAATCGATGGATTGATAGAGGTTCTTAATAAGACTTTGGAAAGTGTGATACACAATATCTACATGGACCATCCTCGTCAATGAGATCTAACCCTTCCTCAAGCCGAATTTGCGTATAACAATCTTGAGCATCTAACTATTGACAAACCACCATTTTCCTTTGTTTATGTGAATCCACCTAGACATTTTCTAGATCTTCTTCGAATAGGAGGCTAATGTCATTACGACGCATATGGCAAAGCACATTTGTGACGTGCAAGATGAAATTCGATAGAAGATAGAAGAGTTGAATGCAAAATACAAGACTAAAGCATATGAACATTGAAGGGAGAAGATTTATAATGAAGGATATGATGACATGAATTTTTTCCACAAAGAAAGAATACCACAAGGTACTAACAACAAATTGAAATAGAAAAAAATATGTCCCGTTCAAGATTAAAAAAAATGGAGATAATGTTATGTGGTTGATTTACCGGAGGACATGAACATATCAAATATTTTTAATGTTGCAATATTTTTCCCTATTATCCGTGAAGATCTATCTATGGTGATGACAACTAGGAATTGATGGAAACGTTTCCTACTGCAACTAGGAATTCACATCAAGGTGGATTTACACCATGATTAAGAGTAGAATTTTTATTTCTTTTAGATTTTTTATTTTTATTTTATCTTATTTAAAATTTCTAGAATTAGTTAGATTTGGTTTATTGGTTCCACTAAAATTAGGTTTAGATTTTCTAATCTTACTTGGATTATATTTATCAATACCACTGGAACAAAAATCTTTTAATATTCTAAACCCTATAAATAGGTGTAGTATTTAAGTGTTTCATAATTCATTCAAAATATTATTCAATTAATAAAACTAAAGCTTATTTGATCTTTTAAAAGAATTCATATTTCACGAGTCTATTTTAAAATTCGAATCTAGAGTTCGTTCTTTAATTCATGGGTCTTCAACAAAAGGTTCGTTCACTTCAAATTTCACGTTTATGTTCCATATATATATATATATATATATTTATATATATATTGCACAACAAGGCTACAAGGTTTTTCTAACATAAAAAAATTATGCTTCAAATTTGTGCCCATGCCCAGAAAGCTATGCCAAAATTGGCTTTCGGGTGGTCATGCTAGGCCCGATCTTAATTTGGCTGTGCCACTCGTGTCGAGGCGTGCCAAATCATTCCGTGCCGACTATTCTTTTTTAAAATTTTAATTATTTTTAATTATTTTTTAAATTCCAATTTTGTATATAAAGTTTATACTTTGGACCATATAATTTAGCATTCAATATAATTATATCATATAATTGTAAAGTAGTAATATTATATATTGTATATTAAAAACTTTCATGAGTAATATGTATATATATAATATTTTATATATTAAAATAATTATAGTGCTCGACTCAGGTCTAGAAAGATTAATTTTTTACGTGTCAGATCAAATTTTTTAAAGGGGCGACCCGATCCAACCAGCCAAGAGTTGGAATGATGACCCAAAGACCGCGTCGACGCCCGACACTGATTGGCCGGACCCGTTCTCAGGGACGGACCTAGAACGAAAAGTTAGGGGGGGCCAATATACATAAAAGTAAAATAAAAAATTTTGAAAAAGACCAATGATTAAACTCTAGACGTCAACATAATAACCAAAACTCTACACTAAGTAGATAATCTTACTTTTTTTAATATTTATTTTATATATTGATTCTATGTACTAGTATATACTTTCTATATTGAAAAGTTGAAGAAGAAGGGTCGAGGCCCCCATATGTATCGCTCCTGCCCGTTGCTTGATTTATAAAGATAAGTAAAATCATTTTAATCTCTGTTACATAAGAGCTTATTTTTATGTATAATTAATTAATTCAGAACTTTATGTTCTCCACTCGAAGCAACTTAAAATCGGAGAAATTGACACACAAGAAAAGCAAGGTGGCAGCCGACTGCTCTTTTTAACAAGTAGCCGGAAAGCGTGGTAAAAAGCAAAATCCAATCTCGATGCTCCTCTTCTTCTTGTTCCCTGTCTCACCGCCTTCTATTTTAGCTTCCTTCTAGGGATTTGGACCGATCGAACTCCGGAATGCCGTCCTGGAAGCGCCACCCGGCGGCCGGCGCCGGCGCTGGCACCGGCACCGGCGTAGGAGGGACCGTCCGGAGAGCAGGCGCCGTTGTCTCTGGAGGACTCCGGCCCCCTGCCGTTCTGCTCCTCCTGTTCCTCTTCCTACTCGCGCCTTTGCTCCTTTTGGCGGGTCGCACTTTGGTCTCACCCGGTACGCTGATCGATCCCTGCTCTCGTTCGTTTCGTGCTGCATTTCCGAGATTTCGCGGTAGCTGACGGTTGCTTTAGTGCTTCTATTTGGGATCTGTGCATTCGGGCGTTGAGCTTGTTTGATCTGTTACCTTAGACTTTAAATTTGTGATTATTTTAAGGAATCATTGGGCATATGATGGATGCATTTAGTGTTTCGTCTTAGATCTGAACAACAAATGTGCAGTGTACTCTATAGTTGTTAACATACGATTCCAGTTTTGTAGTACAACAATGTGATTAATCATTATCCGGATTGAACTTTCTTTTGCTCTGCCATAACCCTTCTGGCACAAATGGTCATCGTAGTCTCGTACGAGTGGATTGAAGTATAGCAGACTTGTCTTCTTTTCCTTCTGAAATTTTCTCCAACTACCATAGTTTTGTTAATATGATTATTTTGGTATTTATTTTTCAATATCATTGCCACATTCCAGTGCTTGGTGTTTCTGTAGAATTTATTTCTGTTATTTTTATGTACCTTTGTTTGGATGATGTGCAAATTCTACTATTAGTTTACAACTTGCGTCCATGATCTTATTTGTGTGAAAGAGTAATTGTACATTTTCCTCATTGTTTCTTCATTTTTTTTTGTAGTGACGAATATTTATGCCTTGTAGTGATTGTTACATGTTTTGCAGATCAAGTTGGAACTCCAAATTTGTCTAGCCAAACGGTACTTAAAAGTTACTTATTTTTGTGCGCTTAATTGCAAATAAAACTTTTGTCTCATGACAGAAAAAAATATTGCAGAACACAGGTTGGAGAGAACAATTTGCTGCACACGATCTAAAATCTATTCTAACGGAAGAGGTTAGTGAAAGAAAACTGATGATTTCTTAAGCACTTTTGCATTCTTCCTCTTGCTACTCCACAAATAATATATTGTTCTCTCGGTACTCATATTATATATATATCCAATCTTTAAAATATGTGTCCTTTCAATATGAAAGTGTTCTTCCATTTATGGTTTATTGCAGTTCATTTTCCATTGTGTATGATATATTTTCCTTGACATGTCAATTTATGCACTTTTGTTATAATTTCTTAGATAAAGGAGCAGTGATGCACCACTACGTCTGTCAAGCCAGAGTACCCAAACCGGGTATGTATCCGGCATAGTGGGGTGCGTGTGAATACGTACCTGACATTTAAAAAAATATTTCTAAAAAATGGGTACGTTTAGGGTATGGGATGGATACGTATTTGGGTACGTTTTGAGAGAAATGCAAAGTAAGAAGTGAAAGTGAGGAATAGAAACTGAAGCTTGTTGAGCTTGATATGCTCGTCGATTAAATAACATCTCCAATCAGCTCCATCATGTTTGCAGAGGTGAAGGAGACCTTCTAAATTCAGTGATGCTGTTCATCTTTGTCGTAGCCGCCAATAGTTGTAACCATCGCATGTACCTTTCCTTGCTTTTGCACAGCCTCAACCATCACATTTTGTTGCTGCTGTCTCGTTCAGCCACCTCCACATTTGAGATCACCAAAAAAGGTCCAAAACCCTAATGTGCCTCATCCTCACACTCCTCTTACTAAGGCAGCACGTGACTTCATAAGAAGTTGATGACAGCTGGTGATACGAACCCCGTTAGGGAACCCGTCCTAACGAACCACAATCAAACGAAAGCGGAAAACAAAGAGGAATCACACGAAAATACGAATCGAGAAATGAGAATATCGACCAATATGCGAACCTGTGCATAAGAATCAATATCAAACTGATGAAATTTAAATGAATTGCAAAATAAGATATTACCCGCAATCCAAGTCGAAGTTCACGAAGAACAAAGAAGATATCCTCTCCTAGGGAATCATAATTCAAGATGACAAAACATTGTATATCATGATCAGGAGTTAGCCCTCTTATTTATGAGAGAATGCTAGACCCATCTCTAAAAAACTAAAAACCAAATAAAACATAATGGGCTAAAGGCCTAAATAGACTATCTAAACAACTAAGGCCTAATTACCATCATTCTGATTTATCCAAACTGAAGATGTTGTACATGTCAACATGATGAGATGACTCTGAAGCAATGACATCATATTGCCATAATTGTGGCTCTGAAGTTGGTTCAGCGCCATGTCAAAGTGTAATGAGTCTCCTCAAATGCGGCAACTTCTAAATTTATACATCTTCATTCATCATCATTTTGGTAGCTTTTGCAGAATATCATCTATGAATTTGGCAACTTCCAAATCCATGTCACCTCTAAATATGGCAGCTTCCGAGATCATATCATTCCCCTCCTCTTCAAAAAGATTCGTCCTCGAATCTATAAATATCCAAATTGATAGCTTAGGAAAGTACATCAAAGGATCCAATGACCACTCCGAGTGCTTGCAAAAGAAACTTAAACACAAAAATAATGAAAGGTAGAAGCTCATGCTCCCCTGGGTGAAAGATTTTATGTCCATGATAAAATGGTACATTTTGGAGCAAATCCTGAAATTTTGGGGACCTTCCTCTATGCATTAAGATTCTGTTAAACAAATTGTGCAATGTGCTTCTCAAAAATAAGAATCCGGCACGAACAAAATCATATGCATCCATATCAAGAAAATTAATTTGTTCCAACGTTAATTCTTCACGAAAATATGCCACTGATTTCCCACAAGATAGACAATATTTTAAATGATCAAAAGAATCACGCAAATGAATCAGAAAGTTTCCGAAGGACATAAAGGTAAATCTCTTATGAAAACCAAGGGTGTTAAATCCATTGGAAACAATGACTACATATCTGGCCAAGGATAATAATTCAACATGTATGATATAAAACTTAGAATCGTAGAAAGTTAATCTCCCAAAATGTCCAATCTGATAATCATCAAATGTAATCAACATAAAACTCGAATCATTAGATAATGTTTTCCCAAAACTAGAATACTCAATCATGTTAGAGGTTGGAAATCGATATTTGGAATATCCAGATGGCATAAATCTCAAAGTAGCTCCATAATCAATCAATTGGTCTTTCTAAGTCAGAGAACTAACTAAACCAAAAGTCTTACATTTCTCGATAAAGCAACGAGAATACTCTTTAATAAAAATCATGCTACTCTCATCAGAAAATCTACAAATCAAAATCAACCACTGAAACATACTCAGTACTAGGATAGTGTTCCTCTCAAACACAAATATGCGAGACACATAAAAATTTAACAATTTTTGATTCAAAGCATTTGAACAAGAAGTCAGATAATGAAAATCATTTCTTATCTCGTTCGATGTCAGACAAACCACAGATAGCTCCTTGCATGCTTTATTATTAGTAGTACTGTGTGAATGCAAGTGTTCGTGGGCCTCAAGGAGAAGACAACAATAGATAAAAGAGGATTAATGCTAGAAAACTCACAAGTCTCTCTCTTTATGCTCTCAAGAATAAAATCTTTCCTCTCATTAACTGTTTCTTCCTCATTTTTATCATTCAAGTTTTGGCTCTCACTTTTGCTGGTCTCAAAGCACTCAGAAATTTGGTTGCTCTCTTCTTTCTCATTTTTGTTACTCAAGTTGTGGCTCTCATTTTTTCTCATCTCAAAGCGCTCAGAAATTTGGCGGCTCTCCTCTTTCTCACTTTTATTGATTTCAAAACACTCTGATTTTTCATGTTTGTCTTCTTCACAACTCTGAGAATCATTTTCAGTTACAATATGACATTCAACTTTAGCTTTCTTTAAGTGACGTTGTGGAGATATATTCTTTCTCTCGATGTTGTAGGCTGCTACACGCTCTTTAAGTTGCAATTGATCTTGATATGCTTCTTGGGGTGACAATGGTACTAAGGTGTGCTTTTTGCCATTTTTGCGAAGCTTGTAACGATTGGTGGCTCCATCATGTATCACTTTTCGGTCATACAGCCATGGTCTTCCCAAAAGGATATGACAAATTTGCATTGGAACTACATCACATAATACTTCTTCTTCAGTGTATTTACCAACGCTGAATGACACAAGCACTTGTTTAGTGACCTTAACTTCGCCTCCATTGTTTAACCACTGGAGTTTGTATGGATTTGGGTGCTTTAAGGTCGGTATACCCAACTTCTCCACCATGTAGTAGCTTGCAAGGTTGACACAACTTCCACTGTCAATTATCATCCCACCAACTCGATCCATGAAACGACAACGAGCATAGAAAATATTCTCTCGTTGTGACTCAATTTCAGGGGCATTATTTTGTGCATGTAGAGAATGCAAAACAACCAAGGAATGACAAGTATTGCCAAGATCATCCACATATGTATCCATGTCTGAAAGTCCTGCATAAATGTTAAAACAAGGAAGTCTCACAATAACCTCACGTGGTGCTCTCAGAAATGTTACAAAGTGGTGCACTCAAATCGCACACAATGACTTTTACCCTCAGATAATCTCACCCTCTGTCTTTTACCTCTCTGGATTACTCCTCGATGTTCTAAGCAAACTCACAACAAGAATTAGGTGAAAGATCCACAATTCAATTAGAACTCCACAGAAAACATCAATTCTTAAAACAAGTTGCAACCAATATCGATATCAGATTATCAATAAAAAGTAACTAGACTCAATGTAGTAGGTTGCAAGAGAACAACAATGTCCAGGAATCTCTTTTTTTTCCAGATTTGCTTTTCAGAAGTTTTCTCACAAAGGCAATGAACTTTACTTTGTTCTGCCAGATCTCTTTTCTTTTTCTTTTTTTTTTCTTTTTTTTTCAGTTCTCCTTTTTTTTATTTCTGGAAAACGAAATAAGATCCAACTCAGATTTTTTTTCCAGGGAAAGGAACAATTTTGGAAATAAATAAAATCTCTCAGAATTTGCTTTCAGGGAGAGAACAATTTAGGAAAGAAATAAAAATCTCTCTGAAATTCTTTTTCCAAGGAAAGAACAATTTAGGAAAGAAATAAAATCCAACTCAAATTGTTTTTCAGTGGAAGAACAATTATGGAAAGAAATAGGATTCAAAGAAATTCTGGTTTGGCAAGGGAAAATAGGATTTTTTGTGATAGATGAGATAAGAGAAATCTGGGTGAAAGCATAAAAAACTTTGGTAGAACAAGACGAAATTTTTTTTTCTCTTCTCCTTTTTTTTCTCTTCTCTTTTTCTTTTTCTCTTCTCTTTCTCTTCTCTTTTTTTTTTTTTTTTTCTCTTCTCTTTTGTTTTCAGTTTTTTTTTGCACAGAATTTCCAGATAAAGTCAATAAACAGAATCTGAAAACTTCTCTTTTTTTTGGGGGATTTTGATAAAACAGAAAAACCAGATTTTGATATGATTGTCAAAACCTAAGATTTCTGTGAACAATAAAAGAAAAGATAACTAGATTCAAGAATCCGAAACCTCAAGCTCTGATACCAAATGATACGAACCCCGTTAGGGAACCTGTCCTAACGAACCACAATCAAGCGGAAGCGGAAAACAAGAAGGAATCACACGAAAACACGAATCAAGAAACGGAAATATCGACCAATATGCGAACCTGTGCATAAGAATCAATATCAAACTGATGGAATTTAAATGAATTGCAAAATAAGATATTACCCGCAATCCAAGTCGAAGTTCACGGAGAACAAAGAAGATATCCTCTCCTAGGGAATCATAATTCAAGATAACAAAACATTGTATATCATGATCAGGAGTTGGCCCTCTTATTTATAAGAGAATGCTAGACCCTTCTCTAAGAAACTAAAAACCAAATAAAACCTAATGGGCTAAAGACCCAAATAGACTATCTAAACAACTAAGGCCTAATTACCATCATTCTGATTTAATCCAAATTGAAGATGTTGTCCATGTCAATATGATGAGATGGCTCTGAAGCAGTGACATCATATTGCCATAATCGTGGCTCTGAAGTTGGTTCAGCGCCACGTCGAACTGTAATGAGTCTCCTCAAATGCGGCAACTTCTAAATTTATACATCTTCATTCATCATCATTTTGGTAGCTTCTGCAGAATATCATCTATGAATTTGGCAACTTCCAAATCCATGTCACCTCTAAATATGGCAACTTCCGGGATCATATCAGCTGGACTTCCAAAAGAAGTGAGTGACTGAGTGTATTTAATAAATGGTGTGTATTGGGCTTTACTATGTTTGGCCCATCTTTTTGTTTTTCTATTATTCTGTTAATTAATAATCATAAAATCTTATTTATGACGTTATAAATTATTTTAAAGATAATTATATATTAACGTACCCGTATCCTAATTTTTAAAAAATTGACGTATCCCGTACTGTACCCATACTGGGTACCCGTACCATACCCGTACCTATGCAACATAAAGGAGTAGCCATGATGTGATACATTAATATGACGATGGCCATGTGTTGTGAAATGAGTGTTGTGTTGTGGTAATGTCATGGCAGTACTTGCATTAGGTGGATGCATCCTAAGCATGATACCATTTTAGTTGTAACAATCCTACATGCAATGTTTTTCTTGGGGTACAAGGTTCCTGGCTCTAGAGGAATAGAAAGAGGAAAAGTTTTGACAGCCAGCACAGGAGGGTTTCCTTGGATTAGTGAGGGCCATGTTTCTTCCTCTTTCAAAAAATGGTTCTTCTTCACAATTATGCATGATTCTCAGATGTGCGACCACTATACTTAATGCTGTCTCTTGACTTAAATTTTTGCACATTCTCTTTGCAGGTCGTTGATTCAATATCTGCAAACAAACATGATTTGGTACAGTGGAGTCTCGATTTTCTCAAGAAAAACTATACCTCCTTATCGTGGCAAATTGATGGCGTTGAGGATGCTAACTTGCATAAATTAGATTTGACAGATGTAAAAACTCAACTTTGCATTTTATTTTTTCTCTCAATAAATTGGATGTCTGATGAAAGGTCAACCATCATCTTTTTACCTCAAAAGGTGTTGTATTTGATTTTTCTTCCTTATCCATCTTGTAGACACTTCAAGATGCTTCAAGTGTTGAAAGAATGGTATTAACACAATTGGAGAATAGTACCTTTGTTGCTTCTTTACATACTACAGAGAAAGAAAAGAGTAATCCTCTTGGTTACAATTAGTTACTTATTTTCTCCATGTAAATTGCTTTTCCTATTACTGCTGCGTACTAAAAAATGTTTTCATCATGCAGACGAACATCAAACTCTTGACTCACCTGTAGCTCGAAGGGTAACAATATCCCTGTATTTTAAATCTGTGTCGCTACATAGTTGTAATTGACAAAATCTTGATTTTTTTATTAGATGAATTGATGTTGCGAGCGTTTTGAAACCTGGAAGATAGTTATCTTTTAAACTAGACTTTTGTATTCCTGTAATGTTTTCCATGTGCTTTTTTATATATCTCAGCGATTGCGAGAGAAAAAGCGAGAGAAAAGGCAAGAGAAAAGAGCAAAGGAATTCGTTCAGCAGGATGAGGAGGCAGTTGTTAGACTTGAAAATGCTGCTATTGAGCGCTCAAAAGCAGTGGATTCTGCAGTACTAGGAAAATACAACATATGGAGGAGAGACAATGAGAATGAAAATTCTGATTCAAATGTTCGCTTGATGCGTGACCAGATAATCATGGCTAGGGTTTATTCAATCCTTGCTAAATCTAAAAATAGGCTTGACATTTATCAGGAACTATTGACTCGGATCAAGGAAAGTCAGCGTGCAGTTGGAGAGGCTAATGCTGATTCTGATCTGCACTATAGGTGTGTTGTTGTGTCTTTTTCTTTCTTTTGTATTTTGAGAATTTGAACTCATTTTTCCTTTTCAATAATGTATTCTGAAACTTCCACATTGAAAATTTTAAGTGCTCCTGAAAAGATAAAAGCAATGGGTCAAGTTTTGTCTAAATCAAGAGAAGCACTCTATGAGTGCAAGGTGGTAACCCAAAGGTTAAGAGCTATGCTACAATCAGCGGATGAACAAGTTAGAGGCTTGAAGAAACAAAGCACATTCCTTAGCCAGTTGGCTGCAAAGACAATTCCTAATGGAATCCATTGCTTGTCTATGCGCTTAACTATAGATTACTACCTTCTTCCTTTGGAGAAAAGAAGATTTCCAAGAAGTGAAAATTTGGAAAATCCTGATCTTTATCACTATGCACTATTCTCTGACAATGTTTTAGCTGCATCAGTCGTTGTCAACTCAACCATCATGAATGCTAAGGTAATACCACTTTTCTTTTGCTTTCTTATTTTGGGCCTTGGTAACACTATCTGCTTTTTTTCATCCCAATTCATCATTATTCTTCAAGAGTTACTAATGTTGATTGCAGGAGCCAGAGAAACATGTTTTCCATTTGGTAACAGATAAGTTGAATTTTGGAGCAATGAACATGTGGTTTTTGTTGAACCCACCCGGAAAGGCAACCATTCATGTAGAAAATGTGGATGATTTCAAATGGTTGAATTCCTCATATTGCCCAGTTCTAAGGCAGCTCGAGTCAGCTGCTATGAAAGAGTACTATTTTAAGGCAGATCATCCAGCAACATTATCAGCTGGTTCTTCTAATCTAAAGTACAGAAACCCAAAGTATCTATCCATGCTTAATCATCTAAGGTTTTATCTCCCAGAAGTTTATCCCAAGTTGGACAAAATCCTGTTTCTTGATGATGATATTGTTGTTCAGAAGGATTTAACAGGCCTGTGGTCTATTGATCTTAATGGGAGTGTAAATGGTGCTGTGGAGACTTGTGGCAAGAGTTTCCACCGTTTTGACAAGTATCTCAATTTTTCAAATCCTCATATCGCACGTAACTTTGATCCTAATGCATGTGGTTGGGCATATGGGATGAATATCTTTGATCTCCAGGAGTGGAAAAAAAAAGATATTACTGGAATTTACCACAAATGGCAGAATATGGTATGATTTTATGAAGTTCCATCATGTTAATACTCAATAGCTAAACTATACATTGTTACAAATAGGAACCTTCATATGCTTAGTTTTTAGCCCTCTATTGCAACCGAGTTTATGGTCATAAATTTACTTTCTGATACTACATTTGGGTCCACAACCTAGAACACACTAGTGTCTTATTCTTAGCTTGTTTTGTTTAACTTAATCATAAATCAAACCTTTTTTGTGGTAAAGTATATCTGATTATAGTTATACATGGATTACTTAAGCCTGCCATTGTGGAAATCAACTGCATACTGTGTTACATCTGTGCATTCTTCTCATACGGTTAACTATTTATTTATTCCTTCCCTGTAGAATGAAGACAGAGTTCTTTGGAAGCTTGGCACACTACCGCCTGGACTTTTAACATTTTATAAGTTGACACATTCGCTAGAGAAATCATGGCATGTGCTTGGCTTGGGGTATAACCCTAGCATTGATCATTCAGAGATTGATAATGCTGCTGTGGTTCACTATAATGGTAACATGAAACCTTGGTTGGAGTTGGCAATGACCAAGTATAGACCTTACTGGACAAAATACATCAAGTATGATCATCCATATGTTCGGGGTTGTAACCTAAGTGAATAGAAAGAACCACAAACCCAGCTATCAGCTTTATTATATTCAGGATATGGTGACATGGTACCAGGTAACCGGCAATTCGCAACAGCTCTTCGATTTGAGCTCAGTCACTCATGGTACTCTAATTATTTCTGGTCAGCTGAGCCCCAGTAATGGGCGATTCAGGAGCACTTTTTGCTTCTGTACATCCAAACATATAGGGACTGGGTGATAGCAAGACATCAAATTCATTTTTATCATGTCTTAGTTTTTTTTTTCCTCATGGCAATATTATGTCTATTTCCACTCATCTGTTGATGTATGTTTTGTTGCCACTGTTTGTGACGTATATCAGGAACAAGGATCGAGTTCTCATGGGTGCAGGGATGTTGACATTCATGGCTAAGAAACAGTTTATATTTCATTGCTGTTAATATATGTTTAGATACCTTGGCAGCATTTCCTATAACTAGATTTGGCAATTTAACTTTTTTGTCTGTGCACGGTGCATATATCGTCCATGTCGGCTATTTGAGCGAACATCCAATGATACTTTTTTTTTGCTTATCTCAGATGTATGTTCTGTAATTATCAAAGTGATTGGGCAACTACTGACTTTATTTGTTATAAACGTCAGGGCATAACATTTCTTCATATCACCAATGTTAATTCTTAGCCATAAATATTTGTTTCATTTAACTAAATACTTGAGTCATAGAAGCTATTTGTTGATTCATGAGGATTTCCTTTTGATAGTTTTTTTTTCTTCTGCTTCACTTCCTTTTGATAGTTTTTATTACAATTTGAACTTAACATCAGCATAATTTAGGAATATACGGAATATAAGAATATTTCATTAATGTGGTGCTCGTTAGGCCGAAACAGCCTAACCAGCTCGATTACCCGACCTGTTCAAATGTTGGATGCTCGTATAGGTCTAACCGGCTAGGCGCCTAGGCAATACTCAGCTCATTAGTTCTAACAAAGGTTATCTCCTGAAATACTGTTTAGATATAGTTTTGTATTTTTAAGTTATAAATCTATAACTTTAAAAGTTCGATTTGTCATTAGATCTTTCCGTAAAGTTTTATTTAAAATTTTATTAACTTAATTTTAATAAATCTAAAATATCATTCTATCTTTTACTTTTTTAATATATAAAAATATTAAAAAATAAAAAATAATATGATCAAAATAAGCATGATTACTTTCACAAATATTACTGCACTGACCATAATAAGCTCCCATTTGTATCAATGACATTTCCATAATTAGTAATAACTGTTAAATATATGCTATTTTATTATTTTTTAATATTTTCTCGCATTAAAAAAGTAAGGTATATATAACATTTATAATTATTAAAAAAATCAAGTTAACATAATTTGAATGAAAAATATAATGAGGGGACTTGAATGAAAAATTAGAAATGTGTTAAGTTTATAATTTACATGTAGTTGAGACTAATACTTTCATAACTAGATTAGAGATCGAATTGGATATCCACTGGTTCCCGCTGATTCAATCGGGTTAAATAAAATTTTATTAGAACAATATTACTTGTAATACCTTATACTATATATATATATATATTATAATAATAATAATAATAATAATAATAATAATAATAATAATAATAATAATAATAATAATAATAATAATAATAATAATAATAATAATAATAATAATAATAATATCACATTACCACTCTTAATTTTCTTCGTAATTTACTTTATTTTATTTCTTTTAGATTCTTTCATGCTACCTATCAATTCACCTCCTATATTTATTTGTCATTTCATTTTTATTTTCCCTAATTTTTCTGCCTTTTCTTTCTTTTCCTTTCATTTCTTATAATATGTTTTCACTTTGATTTGAGTTGAATCTTTTCTTTGAAATTATTTATTATTTTTCAAAAAAATATTGGATACAAAAAATCATGATGATTGAGATAGATTTATTTGTATAATGCTATATTAATTATTTTAATCTAAATTATTTTTAGTTTTCCTTTTATTTTATTTGGAACTATTTTATTTCCAGCTTTTTCTTTTTTTTTATTTCTTTTCCTTGTTTACTTTCCTCTCATTTATGTCCTATTTCCAATTTTGTTTTTGCGAGTTATTTTCCTTTTAGAGACTTTAATGTTTACCTAAAAATCATGATGATTGATATTATCACTTTACTAATAATCTATATTAATTATTTTAATTCAAATTCAAGTTAACTTTCTTATTATTTTACTTAACTTTCATCTTTCCTTTTTTTTATTTCCCTTTCTTCTCCTTATTTATTCTCCTTCCACATGAATTTTTGTTTCCAAACTTTTTCTCTAATTATTTTACTTTTATAACATTTTTCCTTCCAATTTTATACTAAAATTTTACTTTGGTTGGGGTTTTGCCTAATTCAAAAGCGAATCGATTTTTAGCTGATTCATCGGTTGCTAGCTTTTTGCGATTTGACCTAGTTTGTCTGGTCCGAATGCCCTTCCATCTTTGGAGTGAAACCGGATTAGACAAGTGCTGGTTTGCGATTGAATCAGTCGGACCAATAGGTCCGATTTTAATAACATTGGTAGACGCCATAGATAATATAAAAAGTTGAATGGTGTTAACCTTTCTAACAAAGAGTTGATAGTCGACACACGATCGAAAGTCATTTCCTAATTATGAAACGGTTAATACACCCATTAATAATAATAATAATAATAATAATAATAATAATAATAATAATAATAATAATAATAAT
>LTAE01004641.1:19570-31505 GCA_001647135.1 Pontederia paniculata | reverse complement strand
ATCTTAAATTTGCCTTATGCTTCAGTGAACTCTAGTTAGAATTGGGTATGAAATGTTATGAATGAGGTGCTGAAACTGTGGGGCACATAATTGAGCTAATGCAACTTGAGGATCCTCTAGTGTGGGCTTTAATGATTCAATCAACTAGCCCTTAAATTCTGAATTGATTTGCTTGAGGACAAGCAAAAGTCTAAGCTTGGGGGAGTTTGATAAGTAGTTTTCATATAGAAAATTTTGTGTAAAAACATTCTCATTTTCTATTCATTTTCAGCTTTAATGTACATTCTCTCATGTCCATCACCTCAGTTTTCCAAGTTATTTGTATAATTGCCATGTAGAACTTTATACCGAGATATATGCACAAATAGATGAGTTTTCAACTCCATTTATCTCATTTTGGTTCATTAATTATTTGTTGATCTAATCCTTCTTGCTGAACCACTTTATGAGGAACATATCTGATTTAATTGTCTTTCTGCTGCTTTTTGGGCTGCTGCTGCAGAGGCTGCCACCTGTCCAGCCTTCCACCTTTTTGAAGCTGCATATGAAGATTCCTTTTAGATGGGACAGGTGGTGCAATTAGAGAAAAAGGAAAAGAATCAGAAGGTTCGAAGGAGGACTACAAGAAGGGAAAAAGTTAATGCTGAGGGGGCTCTCACGTGCTCCTCTGTCACATACTCGAATTCGGGGATCTAAAGCTGAGGGTTTGGAAGAAGGAGTTGGACAAGGAAGAAGAAGAAGGAAGGCTACGGCTGAGAAGCTTTAGTTTGATATCTATCTTCTTATCTGTGATTCTGAGTCATGTATTCATTTCAGAACATTATATTGTCTGTAATGTTGAACTCAGATATGTGTAGCTAAACTTTATATTTCCTAAGGATGATAGTAGTCTAGAATGATGCTTGTGGGATGTTGAGACACCATCTGTTTTATGATGAAAGTTTTTGTTATGGGTTTTCAGAAGCCGATTTCTATCTATCAATGTTAGAAACTTTGTTAACAGCTATGCAAATCTGAATGCCAAGAGGCTTATTATTTTATGTTATTTGATAACCCAGAGGAAGTCAAAAGCATTATTTCTATAATTTTATGGATCGAGCTTGGATTTATTTGTGTTAAAATGTCTGAGAAATGTATTTTAACAGTTGTGTTCTCTTGAGACACTAAGAAGTTGCTATTTTCTGTTATATGTTTTTTTGAGAAGGAACCATAAATGCATTTCTTAGTTTTTCATATTTATGTTGTTGATGTTAAGATATGATTGATGATGATTGTTTTACGAAACAAATATGTTCAGACTGTGCTTCTTTGTTGAGCTAACCTCTCACTACTATCCAAAGCTAAGGCTCGAGAGGGTATTCAGTAACAGATTTATTCTCATAAGGCATGAATTGATCCTCTGTGTTTCATGTGATTTGCTAGTGTAACTCTATGCTTGAGTTACAATTAAGCAGAAATCTTTTGAGCATTATAATCGAGTATAGAGTGAGTAACTCTCATTTATGCTCTAACCATCAACTGAGAAGTAGATGGTAGGGAATTTTGGTTAAGTGACCTTGAAGAATTATCATAGTCTAATTTATTGATTTTCGGAATGAGAGTTTAAATGGACAAGCTAGGTGCCTATGAGAGTAGTCTTAGTGACTTTGATGTTCAATAGTACAAGTTTAATTCTGATTTGTCTCAGTTATCGCACACGCAGAAATTCTAGGTGAACCCTACCCTCAAGAAATACATCCCTTATTTACATCAACTTTTAGTCCCTCTCATCTATTTCAGTTTTATAGTTTCATAAATCTAAAATACCAAAAATACATATTATCATTCATCTCTGAAACTTGATTTCTATTATTACTGATACCCTCGCTTAGCTATTTCCTTCTAAGTTTTTAGTCTATCATTTAGTGGTAATTTTCTTTTTTTAGTTAGTTCACTTTTTTTCTAGTTAGTTAATTTTGTTAGATTAGTTCTTTGCTTCAATTCACTGTGGATACAATACCCGAGGTTAGCTATTCGACATGTGCACTTGCAGATCTGAGGAAGCTGAGGGTTAAAACTTGATTATCATCCCCCACTCCATGTCATTACATTTCCATCCTTCATTCAAAAACCTATAACACTACATTCTTCACATCAATATTGTGTGCAATCTCTTTGTGCCCATAGGATGACTACATATAAAGTCCTTACAAGTCTTCTCTATCTCCTAACACACAATTGAGTTATTTTATGACTTGCATCGAAGAGTTTGAGATGGTTTAATCACCAATTTTGCTAACATGACCCTCCCTACAATTGAAACATCCTATGGACTTTGTCCAACATTTCACCTAGTTGTTCATGGGAAGGTCATCCATGCTAGAGAAATGTGCCTATATATTTCTGCATGTTTGGTGCTTGCTACTTTGAACTTGTTCGCCTAGAGACTCATTAAGGTGCATGCACCTTTGATAAATTTGGGAGAGGTAGACATGTTTTAGAGGTACTAACTCATAATCCAAAAGCTTAACAAAACTTACCAAGATACTCATAACCAGTTCCATCTATTCTACAAGAGCTTCAACGAATAGTAGGAAATTATCCACATAAGAACAAATGTGACCCTATTACGAATAGCTTTGATTGGGATCCATACTCACAAGTAGTCGAAATGATGTGTGCTAGCCGCTCAACCAAAAGGGTGAATATATACGGGGATAGATCATGGGCAGCCTTGTCGAACTCCTCGTATTGGTTGGAAGCCATTTTCCATCTCTCTATCATGATCTTCATGGATGTAATAGTAATACAATCCATGACTACTGAGCAAAACCTATTTGGAACTCTTAGTGCCTTCAAAGTATCCAAGACAAAACTCCAACAAAGATTATCATAGGCTTTCTCGTAATCTGCTTTAGCATACATGAATGCCTTCTTCCCTTCATCCTACTCAAGGCATGGACCAATTCCTATGCCACAACCGTATTATCTTGAATGTGCTTGACCACAGAAAGCTTGATTGTTTTATGGAAATAAGTTTATCCATAAGAGGTCATAGGCATTGAGCCAAGTCTTTGGTCGCATTTTATAAGATACATTGCATAATGTAATCACTCAAAAATTATGTAGTGTCTTTGGTTTACCTTCTTAAAAATAAGCAAAAGTTGCATTTCATTGATTTGTGCCACCAATCCCCCTTATTCAACAACTTTGTAATGAATTCAAATGATGATTCCCAAACAATGTGCCAATTTTGAAGGTAAAAACATCGTGAAACACATATTATCCTAATAATTTATTCACACATATTATCCTAATAATTTAAATGGGGCCATATATAGAAATAGTGTTTGTTTCACTTCGTCTATTACTAATAGGGAGTTGATTTCAGGTCCCAACTCTAGAAAGTCATGGGACAAGGAATTCTCTATTGGCATCTGCCATTCTCCAAACTTTGATAACAGACCTTCAATTCATATCTTTTCCTCTTGATTATTGTTTTTCTATGGAAATAGTTTAATTTGTGTTTTTGTCACTTGACAAAATAGACTTGCTTTTGGATTTTTGGAACTAAAGAGATTCTTTTTGCATGAGGATGAGCTTCAATTATTGGAATAAATTTTCTTCAAGTCTCTATAAAAATTGGCTTGGTTGATAATTAAGATGCCCAAACATGGTCCAATTCCATTCCTTCATGTAGCTTTGAAACTTAGTCATGTTCATCTGGTTTATTATAGGTGTTCTCAATAAAAGTATTAAGCTTCATATGAGCTTACCAAGATACCATGTACCTAGAGGGGAGATGATCCTTTGTTAAATAACCAACTCCCATAGTGTCTACTCAAATAAGCTGGTGGCCAGATTTATAATCCTTGTCAATGACCTCAATATATCGTCAAAAATTTGCTTCATCGATTAGCATTACTAATGGCCCTATCCAAGTTTTGAAATTTGGTTCGTCATGTTAGGTTGACTACAACTCTCGTTGTTTAGTTGTCACATCCTTCGTCGCCTACTGCCAATCGAGTCCTATCACTATCGCTTGAGCATTTCCGCTATCACCCCCTCCCACCCCACCCCACCCCACCATTGCCTGAGGATAGCCTCCACTANGCCTACTGCCAATCGAGTCCTATCACTATCGCTTGAGCATTTCCGCTATCACCCCCTCCCACCCCACCCCACCCCACCATTGCCTGAGGATAGCCTCCACTAACCATGCTAATGTTGTCGCCACCTCATCTTCCTTCCTCTGTTAAATAGGGCCCCCTCTTATCTATTGTTGCTCAAGACCCACTACCTTCCCTCATCATGCCCTCCCCCACCCTGTCGCTACCCTTGAGCTCTACCCCAACCACATCATTTCCCCCCTACACCCCCACTCTTTTGCTTGCAATGTCGATCACCTCCTCGATTGTTGTCGTCCACGTCCACTCATTTGTTATTGCCTAACCACCAATGTTGTTGCCACCTCTTCCCTCCCTACCCTTTGGGTTGTTAGCTGCCTTTGCCACCATATGCCGGCCACCTCAACCCAAGCCTCGATTGTTCCCCATTGCTTGGTCTTCATTTTTGCCCGAGCCCAACCACCACCCTATTGTTGACCGCCTGCCCACATGTCCTGGTTAGTAATAGTAGTTGAAATTATGTAAAAGATTAATTGTTAAGTAGTTTAATTAGTTAATTGCTTTAAGGATATTAGTTTAATTATTCATAAAAATTATTTGATATGTAGATTAATTAATGTAAGTAGTTTAAAAATATTGTTGTAAGAGCCATTGTTTAGGTTTAGTCATCATGTGCTTAGTTTAGTAAATTATTAGCAAACTTAGTTTTAGTCATAAAAGTTATCAAATTTCTAATATTCAACAATATTTTATAGAAGCACTATGCAAAGTTTAATTATTCATATTACATTTGACCTTCTCATTTAAAAATAAAAGTGAAATATAAGACAACCAAGAAGAAGAATTTTCGAACAAAGAAAAATTGATAATCCATTTAGAGCATGGTAAAAAAGTAACACAAGATTGTACAAATCGAGGCAAGTCAATGCTTAATAATGGTAGAAATCCATTTAGTGTCAAATGCAATGTCTACATAAAAAATTTTGTTCAGGGTTTCCAATCACTCATCCTATTTCCCACCATTCACCCCCTTGTTGCTCATGCCACTGTCACTCCCAACCCGTTGTTCTCAGCCTAGTTAAGTGATTTAAGATTTAATAGGTATAAATTAAGTTAATAGCTAAGGATGTAATTAAATTAGTAATTTTAAGTTGAATCATAAATTTTTTTAACATTATTTTATCCTCTTATTTAAAGAGAGAAATGAAATAAAAAAATATAGCACATGTCACATGAATAATGTAAAAATATTCATTTCAAACATTGTCGAAGAAGGATCGAAGAATGTCATAAATAAAGTCAAGATATTAGGGTGAAGAGTTTAAGAACAACGTAAAAAGATTCATTTCAAACATGGCTAAGAAGTACTGCAAAGAATGTCATAATCTTTTTAGCCAAGCTCAAAATGGATGCTCATTTTTTGTGTTTTTCGCAAATTCAGTAACTCGGTCTATTATCAAACTATGTATGCTATATTTTACTTGCCTCTTCACTAGAGAAGAAATGAGAAGATGAGGCAATAGTTGTGACGCCCCTAAATCCACACCCCGTTACGTGGTGAAATATAGACTTGAGACGCTACGAGGATACTATTTTGACTTAACTTTGACCAAAGGACTGGCCAACAATATAAGAAAGAAATAACTTTATGATAAAATGTAATAAAAATAATCTAGAAAGATAAAAGATTCTTTTACATGGTTCCAATATTGAAAATACATAATAAAATAATTGTAAAAACTAATTAGACTCAGTAAGTTAGACTCAAGCTAGATTTTTATCATGTGCAAGACTTCACATCATGAACACCTGCATCACTAGTGCCATCACCTATTCATCATTACCTCCCTCACTTGTAGGATCAAAGGCAGAAAAAATAATATTCTATGAGCTATGAAGTCCAACATATAAAGGAATTGCAATAGGGGAAAACATATATAAAGACATGGTAAAGATCAATTAAAACAATAATGCAATAACCCCTTTACCTCTTTACCTTTTCATTACCTATTTTCCAATTATAACAATATCAATAACAATTCAACTTCGAGTGCATTGCTATGAAGCAAAGCCCATTTTTTCTTTGTTCAATAGGTTCAAGCCAATTTAATTCTTTACCTTTATCCATCCATGATGAGAACATCAATCGCATGTAGATGTAGGGTACCAATATGTTCAAGCCTGATCAGTATAATCCCCAATATCAATTCATTCTTTTATCTCTATTAATGCATATAAGATTCATGTTATTCTGTCGCATGATGACTAGCTAGGCCATAAGATCTCATAAGTACTCAATCGGGACAAGTCCCGCCATCGGGATAAATCCTGCAATCAGGGCAAGCCCTGGAATCAGGACAGAGTCTCGCAATCAGGGTAGAACCCTACAATCGGGATAAATCCCGCAATCGGCGAGGCACTCCTCTTAATGTGTCAATTCAATGACAATCAATATATATTCTTTTAAATCTGATTAGTTACTAACTAAATTATCATCCAATATTAATTCCAATCACATGTATAATTAAGCATTTTTATAATAATAATAATAATAATAATAAGGATAGAAAATAAGGGATAGAAAGTAGACATCTTTAATCGAGAACACGACCCGCGTTAAGGCACAACACAGCTCGTTTTCCATCGAGACACGGCCCATTTCCTATCGATCATTTTTTATCCATCGGAACACGGCCCGCATTTAATGCAGACACGATCTGTGTTATCTCTCTACGTGATCTAGGTTCGAGGTGACCCGACTTGCGTTACATTTACCTCCACGACACAATCGGCACTCAAGTGCAACACGGCTCGGTCATATGATGACATTAATGTCAACAAGGAGCATGACCCTCGTCCGCATGAGACACAGTCTATTTCCTTCACGGTGTGATGTGACACGGTCGTTTTCCCGCAGCATCGAATACGGCCCACATTGTTGAGCAACGGGGTCCATTCCGACCTCCTGTGTAGTCATGGGATACGTGGTCCATTTCCGGTGACTCGATATTCTCTTGTAAAAACACGGCCGGTAATGATCGTTTCTTACCTGCGGACACGGTCTGTTTCCTATCGGACGCGGTCCATTTCTTGTCGGACGTCGTCTGCATTCGTGCATCGTTGATCCATCGATTGTTGTACTTCATTAGCAATTAAATAATACTTCTTCATACACATATGAATATCCCTAGGGTTGATCCTCTAGTTACATACCTGGTTGTTAACTAATCCTTTTCAATTTTCTTACCTTGATCACCTCCTCAAGTAGGGCCTCCTCTCCTACTGCTTCAAATGAGAGAGAGAGAGAGAGAATAATTCTAGTGCTTTGGGTTTGAGAGAAAATAATGAGGTCCTCTTTTCTCTTGGCTTCCTTTTATAGAGGTTTACTAGGAATAATCCTAGTCAAAGTTTAACTTAATTTCTCTTATCTCACATATGATTAGGAGTCTTTTAAAAGTAGTTTGGGTAGGATTAGGAATATTAAATAATTAGGATAATGCTTTGACTTTGCCTCTAATCCTTTTCCTAGTCCTAATCATATTATACTTTAACTTTCCTTTTTATCCTTTTACTATTTAATTATAATTATATGAAATATTGGGTGTTAGATAATAACCCCCTTAAATGAATCATCCTCGAATTTGGTAACACCGTCTATCCTTGGTTCGTCTTTAATCTTGTGCTAGATTATTTTGTCAATATGGTTCAGTAAGGGCACCTGACTAGATTTTTCCCTCCTAGGAGGCATCTACATTTACAACAGTTAAGGAGACATTAAACATTAACTTTTCTATCGATAACTTCCTTAGGACTTTATCTATACTTTTCTTTGATGGCATCGTGACTGTTTGTGATGCTTGCACATGGACCCTATTCATTTAGAGACAGATAAGAAGTGTCTCTCGTTAGACTGATACATTATTGTAATGCCCCCAAATCCACACCCCCTCATGTGGCGAAACATAGACTTGGAGACGCTATGACAATACTACTTTGACCAAAAGACTGGCCAACAATATGCGAAAGCAATAACTTTATAATAAAATGTAATAAAAATAATTTAGCAAGATAAAAGATCCTTTTACATGGTTTCAATATTGAAAAGATATGATAAAATAAGCGTAAAAATTAATTAGACTCAATAAGCTAGACTCAAGCTAGACTTCTATCATGTGCAAATCTTCACATCACGAACACATGCATTATCAGTGCCATTGCGTATTCATCATTACCCCCCTCACCTACGGGATTAAAGGCAGGGAAAATAATATTCCATGAGCTATGAAGCACAATATGTAAAAGAATTGCAATAAGGAAAAATATATATAAAGATATGGTAAAGATCAATTAAAACAATAATACGATATCCCCTTTACTTCTCTACCTTTTCATTACCTATTTTCTAATTGTAATAATATCAATAACAATTCAATTGCAAGGGCCTCGATTCATTGCTATGAAGCAAAGTCCAATATTTCGTTGTTCTATAGGTTCAAGCCCAATTCAATCCTTTACCCTTATCCATCCATGACGAGAACATCAATCGCATGTAGATGTGGGGTACCAATATGTTCAAGTTTGATCAGTATAATCCTCAATATCAATTCATTCTTTTATTTTTATTAATGCATATAAGATTCAGGTTATCCTGTCGCAGGATGACTAGCCAGGCCATAAGCTCTCATTAGTACTCAATCGGGATAAGTACCACAATCAAGATAAATCCTGCAATCAGGGCAAGCCCTACAATCAGGACAGAGTCTCGATATCAAGGTAAACCCTGCAATCAGGATAAATCTCACAATCGGCGAGGCCCTCCTCTTAATACACCAATTCAATCACAATCAATATATATTCTTTTTAATATGATTAATTACTAACTAAGATATCATCCAATACTAATTTCAATCACATGTATAATTAAGCATAGTTATAACAATAAGGATAGAAAATAAGAGATAGAAAGTAGACACCTTCAATCGGGAACATGACCTGTGTTAGGGCACAACATGGCCCATTTTCCATCGGGACACGGCCAATTTCCTATCAATCACTTTTTATCCATTGGGACACGGCATGCGTTTAACGCAGACACGATCCGTCTTATCTCTTTGTGTGGTCTGGGTTCGAGGCGACCCGAGCTGCGTTACGTTTACTCCACAGCACATACGACGCTCGGGTGCAACCCGGCTCTGTCGTGTGATGACATTGATGTCACCGAGGAACATGACTCGTGTCCGCATGAGACATAGTCTTTTCCTTCACTGTGTAAATGCACGGAGTGCGTGGTGTGACATGGCCATTTTCGTACAGCATCGAGTATGGCCCGCGTTGTTGAGCAACGAGGTTCATTTCAGCCTCCTGTGTAGTTGTTGTTGAGAAGCACAACCAGCGTCATGGGCGATGCGGTCTATTTCCAATGACTCGATGTTCTCCTGTAAAAACACATGGTCCATGTCCGTGTGTCGTTGGTCTGTCAATTGATGTACTTCATTAACAATTAAATAATACTTCGTCATATACATATGAAGATCTCTAGGATTGATCCTCCCAGTTACATACCCGGTTGTTAAGTAATCCTTTTCAATTTTCTTGCCTTGATCAACTCTTCAAGTAGGGCCTCCTCTCTTACTACTTCAGATGAGAGAGAGAGAGAGAGGGGGGGAGTAATCTTAGTGCTTTGGGTTTGAGAGAAAATAATGAGGTCCTCTCTTCTCTTGGCCTCCTTTTATAGGGGTTTACTAGGCATAATCCTAATCAAAATTTAACGTAATCTCTCCTATCCCACATATGATTAGGAGTCTTTTAAAACTAGTTTGAGTAGATTAGAAATATTAAATAATTAGGATAATACTTTTACTTTGCCTCTAATTCTTTTCCTAGTCATAATCATATTATACTTTAACTTTCATTTGTTATTTAATTATAATTACATGAAATATTGGGTGTTACAATAGCTATAGGGGAAATGAGAGGGCCGAGATGGAAACACCCAAGTATAAAGACAAATTGCTACTATTTTTGTTGGATCTTCACCGGCATCGAAGGACAGAGGTGATGTAGAAGAGGAGCAAGATTAGATTTTAGATATTATTTGTTGAACTTCTGAATTCTTTATATGTATTAATACTATATGTATTGTGTATGAGATGATAATGTGAACATGTGAATGTTAGTTATTTTTTGTGCTTAATTAAACCTTGTATCGTTGTGTTGAACTTTCCATGTATCCGATGTGCTTTACAAATTTAAAAATTATTTTTTTCTGTTTTTCACTTTTAGTGATTCTAAGAATAACATTAACGACAAATATGATATAATCATATTGTTGTCACACCGAGCTTATGATGCATAATGGACACATTAGATACACATTTGAACAAAAATTATCGTCTTAGTAGACAATAGTGTTCCATTGATGATGAAAGGTTGCAACACTTCCACGACGCCTTTACGGCGCATCAAAACATTGTTTACACACAAATTAGTTTACCACCTATGTGTTGACATCTTAATGAGGAACAACGATGAAACTTAGAGTCGATAAATGTGTCATTGAATGGACAGATATGTTTTGACGCATTGTTTCATCTTGATTCCTTTGCTATCGCATTGTTAGATATTTTGCATCCCATTAGCAATGCCCTAGCAACTCACTCGGTAGTGAATATTATAATTTGGTAAAAGAAATTGAACCTCAACCTACTTTCAAGAAAGGGAAAAGAAATTAATGAGGAAGAAACTCATTCAAAATTTAAGAACCTCCTTTGAAATGGAGAAACAATTCCATAATTCAAGGGGAAAAATCATTGAGGTGCTAAATTAAAATTGTAAGGAAGCAAAGTTTTTTTTAAATTTTAAGATCCTATATTGATTAATTGATATAATTATATAAAATTCCAAAGAAAAATTCATTTGTTTGAACCTCTATCTTCCAAATAATATTAGCTGAATAGTAGAGTCACACTGATAACATGACCTTTGCCTTAACAAGAGACTCTCTCTTCCCTTAATGTTGGCTTTTCTCCACTTCCCTTTCTTCTTCATTTCCTCCTCTCTCTCCCTTCCTGGCCTTGCTCCCTTTATTTTTTTCTCCTTTAATCTCCCTCAGAAAAACCAGTTTTTTTCTTGCATTAAGATATATACTTATCTGATCAGCGGGAAGGAGCTGAGAGATAGAGATAGAGATAGAGAGAGAGAGAGAGAGAGAGAGAGAGTGAGAGAGAGAGAGAGAGAGAGGTAGTATTTAACTAAGGACACATACATGACTAGTAATTATCCACCAAAAATGGCAGCTACTGGCCAGTTCGGGGACACCACATACACGAAGGTGTTCGTCGGAGGTTTGGCGTGGAAGACCCAGAAGGATGCCGTGAAGAAGTACTTCGAGCAGTTTGGCGACATATTGGAAGCCGTGGTCATCAGCGAGAAGAACACTGGAAGATCTAAAGGCTACGGATTTGTACGGGTTCTTGGCTCCTCCTCTTTCTTTTCTTTTGATTAGTTTTTTTCGTTTATATATAGTGAATTTTATTATCTGAAGAGAAGTTTATTGATATATTCTGGAACATTATATCATTTATTTTGGATCACTTTGCTCTAACGTAGTGTTGTTTCTCCATCACTTTAATTTTTTTTCTCTCTTTTCAGGTAACTTTCTGTGAGGCAGATGCTGCAATGAGGGCTTGCATTGATCCTTCGCCGGTGATAGACGGCCGGAGGACTAATTGCAATATTGCTTATCTTGGTGCTCACCGATCTCAACATGCAGTGACACTGCCACAGATAATTAATGGTATGTGTAACAATATATATATATATATATATAT
>LTAE01004641.1:3432-19013 GCA_001647135.1 Pontederia paniculata | reverse complement strand
CTCTCTCTCTCTCTCTCTCTCTCTCTCTCTCTCTCTCTCTCTCTCTCTCTCTCTCTGGAAGTTGCCACATAGCTGTCATTTTTTGGATGGTGTAACGTCCCTTGATCATCTTTGGCTTTGCATGCAAATGCTAAAACGTAAACAAATAAAAGCTTAATTAAGCATCTAATCATCTGTTATCTAATTGCAGGTACCCTCCAATCCCCTACGAGTGCAGCTATCCAACGGTTCGTCCTACTCGATCATTTCCTACTTTGCTTCTTTCGAAGATCTTGCCACCAAACATATATTAACAACAACAACAACAACAATCATTACTTGCTTAAATAACAACTAATGAATGCAAAACACACACACACATTCGAACGTTATAAGCATTTTTAGTTTTCAACGTTGATCCTTCGAACGATGACAAGTGACTCGGTTTAAATGGTTGGAACAATGATGCGTCAACAATTTGAAAAATAAACACAACTTCCCACCACAAAAGTAACGATATTTCACATTCTGCTAATTGTATTAGATTGTTTTCCACGTTATTATTATTGCAAATGTTTCATGTCAGAAATCGTCTCACCTTTGAATGGAAACTGAATCCTTTTCAACACAGGATCCTGGCATCACATCCCTGGACACGAGATGCGAATGAAATCTAAGGACCCCCACCGTTGCATAATCAATCTTTCTTCTGGCCATAGACCTCCTCACAGTCCTGAATGATGCAAACTAAATCTTAACGGTGAAAATCAAAATTGAAACTTTGCTTTCCGAAATGATATTATATCATTGCACCACAAACACATTATCAACCAACCATAATTTTTGCTAATCTAGTGATAAATAGCTAGAATTATGTAAGGATAGAATCTCTTTTTTTGTTGTTGCATATTTGGAAAGCAATTCTTACAAAAAGCTTTTTGACTGAAAAGAAGAAAAAGTTGGACCTAAGCAAAGTAAGGAATCGTCTGAAAGGCTGTCCTCCTGAATGGCTTGACTTTGGTCGGTTAACTTTGAAGTACTGGTGCACATGATCTGGGCCCAAGCACTTCACTCACAAAACTCTTTAGCATACCTCTCCATGGCCTTTCTTTCACATGGCTGAGGCCCCCGCCTCCTGTCCAAGCATATAAAATTAGTAGTTAAAATAGGACCTACATAACCTCAGATATTAACTGCGCCCACAAGCATCACAGCATTTGTTTTGTTATCCAAAATACCCAAAGCATTTCATTTGTCTTCCACAGAGTATGCACCAAAACATGTCAATTTCATATCAAGATTTGAATGATCGGGTAGAGACATGTAGGTCAGTGTTTGCTGTGGGTTTTCTTTCCTAACCTAGCCACCTTGTTTACTAGATTGAGAAAATTTGACATGCACACATAAACCAACAGATGAAACTTTACAGTACATGCTAAGAGCTTAAGTTGTCATGACAGTTGTATCACATCAATGTGTTAATCACACTAGAATCTCATCAATTCATTCATCAAGCACCATCAATACAGAATAAAACCAGAATAATCCCAGCTACCTAACATGAAATTCACTTAGGAAATGGACAAGGTATAGCTTTTTTTTTTTTGAAAAGACAAGGTGGCTTATAGAAGTATATTTCTGTGAAATTATATGAAAATGTAGATAATATGTAAACCTAAGGCTATGCAATCAGGCAATCAAACAATAAATGTATCATGTCACTTGGAAACCCAAGTGATCACTAGAAAAACTGAATCTAGAGTTTATCACTAGTCATATAATCAGAAAGGAAATTTGACATAGAAGTCTGTTTCTGAGACTAGTTTTTGGCATTCTTCACATCTAATGAACAGGACTATTACACTGGATATGGTGGGACAACTGCTCAGTATCCAATTTATGGGTCGGCAGCTGGTGTCATAACAGGAAACACTGCTTTCAATTCATACTTCCCCTTTGGCCAAGGTGGTGGGGCTCCTGCTGGATATGCAAGCGGACATGGATCCATGCATTACCCACAGTTTCTCCATTATTCAGCAGTAGCCTCCACCACAGGGATGACAGTGTTTGCGCAAAATTATGGAGGGACATTATCCATTGCATCAAGTCCTCCATCAGCACAGGCAGGTTAGCAAATAATGCAATTATTTATTAAATTGATCATGGTTAATATCATAATTAGATCCAGCGCAGTACCTCCTAACATTCCACAAATATTCGTAGAAAATTTATCATCAAACAATTTTTTAAGGGATTTTTTAATTGAACCATGAACCACTTCTTATATGATGGATTTCTAAAACTAGCTACTGATCTCATTACAACTCCGTCCGAAATAATTATCCTCTTTGCACTTGATAGAGCTTAAAAATACAGATATGCTTGGGCCACGATTGAGAAAATAAAGCAAATGCTTCATGCAGCTATATCCTGCAAATTACCCCTTCAAAAGAAATATCCATTGAATTAGTGCATCAGTCTTACGATCTAATATGAGCAACATTATATGATGCTGAAGCTAACTTTATTTCTATTTGTGGCAGCATTGCGTTTCCCCATAAAACAAGGATGAATATGGATCTTGCTGCTCCAAATCCACATCTTCTATCCACCTTTACAGGTTCCTTGCTGTCTCAATGGCAATCGAGCAGCCCTTTGACTTAGTTATGGTTTTGTTTTAGCCCCTTTCACAATCATCCTTTCTCTCTACGTTCAATTTTCATTTCTATCAGAAATCTAAGACCCACACAGGGTCATCGTAGAAAAGGTTAGCACCATATTTCTAAACTACGTGGCAAATTATTGAAAATCCACTAGTTATGTAGGAATTGATAATCTTAGGGTGTTTACCCCTAGGATGGGCTCAAGCACCAATCTTCTTTAGCAAGAGCTCTACTCTATTAGATAGCATTAATTTTCCACATCCGGTGTCAAATTTGCATGGACATAAACTATTCCCAGCGCAAGAATGGTTCTTGGGCTAAAAGAAAATATATCATGAATGGAATTACCTTTGGAGTCAAATCTAGCCCGAGGAGGGCTTGAGCTAACAACAATGGTAAACCCAACAGCTTAATGAGTTTATCTTCCATCACACAGCAATGGGAGAGCCTCAGCTTAGGACTGCCCTACTCTTTGTCCTTTCCAAATTAGGCATTCACAAACTCCAAGGGCGAAGGCAAGCCCTTATCTATGTTGCAATCTCAACCATGTTCAGCCTTTACTACAGCTGGCCGAATACCATCAAGATGAAACCTTAGAAATCTAGTCCCACCCTAGAAGTTTTATGAAACTCACCAACTAGGCATTGATGAGACCAGCCACTCACCTTACCTAGGGGAAGGTAAGACAATGCCGCTAACCATCTTCTGCTCTTTAGCTAGATCCAGATGTTTCAGACTAGTCATAAAAGATTTAAGGAGTGCTAAACACTTGTTTTTGGAATTTAGCACGGCCACCTGTCATTAGTTTTAGGTTACCTCCATAGGCTTTGGAGGCCCAAGTCATCGATTGGACGAAGGAGATGATATTACTGATCTCTTAGGTCCCAACCTACTAAAAAAACTCACTAGGACTACCGATAATTAAGTTTAAGTCCAAGTCTCTCTCTCTCTCTCTCTCTCTCTCTCTCTCTCTCTCTCTCTCTCATGTTACTATATGTACTGCTTTTTTATTTTGAGGGAAAAGATGACTACTATAGCTGTCCATTACTATTTGTGTACTGTTTGAAGACATTTCTTGTAATAATCAGAGGAGCTACTCTATGGTAATCTGTTTCCCACTTTGATTGACATGATGACATGACAACCACTTCAACTAATGTTGCCACAATCTGTTGGAAGTGTGGTTTACGATGTTGTTTGTTGTCCGTGCTCAATAATGTTTTTTTAGAGAAGGGATGGCTACTGAGTTTGGATAGCCATCCATATTACATTAATGTAAATATGATTTGTGAACTTTACAAGTGTGAAAGCTCCAAAGAAAATGCGCAACATAGTTCCAAAGTACATCGTGCTATACGACCTCCCACTCCCATATCAAAAATGCAAAGTGGTGTGCAATGTTTTCTACATAGCACTGTTCTCCCCCAAAATACGATACAGTTGCACTGCAACCAGATGGACCGAATGACTGCCCAAGAAGCCAACAATATATGCCTCCAATCACGCCTGCCATGTGGCCCATGTGCCCTTGGTGCTCTTGGTGAAACCCAAAGGGGTTGTTTGGTTGGGGAACAAGACCTGGATTAATCCAGGTCTTATTCCCCATAGTCGATCCAAACACCCATTTTTCCTATTTGGTGGACCCCACAGCATTAAATGTCCAAGGAATAAAAAGTAGAGTATCTAATTCTCTCTCCCCTCCCATTGGATTAAGGCAAAGGGACTAACTGATGGATTAAAAAAAATTCCATCTACAGTGCATTTCAACCAAATGGGGCCAAAATGTCTCTGCATCTAAATAGTCCATATCTATGCCCTGAATCTGATGCATCCCTGGCGAGAGGAGAGTGGAAGAAAAGGCAATCGACGTCCTCCTCTGCCATTACGTAATGTACTCACCGCTCTAACTGATAAGAGTGGCTTCTGGTTGTGACCCATGAAAAGATATTTGCTTCATAAATGAAAACTAATTAGAAATATGCATTACATAAGAACCATGAAAGTCAGTATTGTGCCTATGCATAATCTGCAAAACATAAAGATACCTAATTAAGCATCTAAATAAATAAAATAAATCCTATATCATGTTTCGTTATCACTGTTTGTCATTTCATCCATCTTCAAGAACGAGAAGACAATTATGAGGGCATTCTGAAATATGAAACTATGGGTGGGTTTGGTTTCATGTAAATGGAAATGGATTCTGTAAGTGGAAATCATGTGACGATAAGAGGATTTGTATATACAAAAGGTTCATATTTCCATTGCCCCCTTGTCATAGAGGTTTGGGGAAGAGCGAAGTGCGCATGTGTGATCCCATCAGATCTGCACACTTTTTGGATCTCCCCCAGAGCCCTCATGACACATGATAGGCAAATCCTGAGACGATAAGAGGATTTTCATATACAAAAGGTTCATATTTCCATTGCCCCCTTGCCATAGAGGTTTGGGGCAGAGCGAAGTTCCCAAGTATGATACCATAGATGTGCACACATTTTGGATCTCCCTCAGAGCCCTCATGACACATGACAGGCACCACTACGCCAATGTTGTCAAACACATAAAACATATTCGACAAGGAGGAGCCAGGAAAACACCTAATCATGGGAACGTGGCACGAACAATTCTACCAGATTTTTTATTAAATATATTATATATTAGTTTGCATGAAAAAAAAGAATAATACATTGCATTATTTTAAAATGAAACAATGTTGAATAAAAGTTGCAGCTTTCAATTATCGAATTAACAAAAACTTTCAACTTTTTGGCCACATTTATCTTTCCAACTCCAAAATCCGAACCAGAAGATGCAGAAGCTATTATTTTTACAAGTAACAATTGCATTTTCTTCAAATAAAACATTGAGTATAACAATTAATAATACATTATAACAATCAAATATAACATAAAATGCTTAACCAAAAATATAATGTAAAATGCAGCTCTCCTAACACTGAAACAAATATGAGGAGCAGACCTATGCGTCCACGAGCAGGGGATGCTCCCCCTGCTCACAAGCAGAGGTTGCAACTCGAGAGGCCTTAGGACTCCCTGCTCGCAAGCAGGAGGGGCGGAAGCCTTAGGGCTTTCTGCTCGCAAGCAGGGAGACCTCAGGCCTCCTTGTTTGCGAGGAGTGCTCGCCTGCCGGGCAGGGAAGTGCATGAGAGGGAGAGACGAGATCAAGAGCAAGAGACACCAGCTAGAGTAGCAGCGGTTGCAAGGCGCCAAGGTGGCAGCAGTGCGCCAGCGGCGACAGCACCGAGCCAGCGTTAGCAGTTGGGAAGTAGCGGCAGGCGACGGCAGCACGAGAGGTGGTCAAGAAGCAGCATAAGTGGAAATCAGGGCATCAACCGCGCTTTTGTGAAGTACATTTCATAAACTTTAACTTTAATACGACCACCCAAACTCGGTAACCAAAAATACATGAAATTCAGGAAGTGACATACCGTTTTTTTATGGGAACTTGAGAGATCATGTAAGAGGTTACAACAACAACAACAACAAAGCCTTATCCCACTAGGTGGGGTCGGCTACATGGATCATACGACGCCATTGCGCTCTATCAGTAACCAAATTTTTTGGTATATTATTCGTTAATAGATCTCGTTCTATTAGCTCGTCAAGTGTTCGCTTTGGTCTCCCTCTCCCTCTTTTAATCGGACTCCAGATTGATTAAAAAATATTTATTGATATATGATAGCAAAACTCAATTATTAATATGTGAAAACTTAATTTTATTTATGCTTATTATATATTTATTTGTTTAGGATTTTACTATTTTTACCAAGTTTTGTTTTAAACTTTTTTCATTTTTTTTGTCACTATCTTTTAATCAATATTTATTTTTCCTTATTTTTTATTATTTCCCTTCGCCATGAAATAGGGAATTATATTATTGTGTTCATATGATTTCTTCTAATTATTAGGACGCATAATTTTCGTGTCCTTATATTTTTTAATTTTTTTTTGTTTTTACTATAATTCTTTCAATAATATCTTTTACCATTTTACCATAATGCTCGAAAATTTACTTTTAATTGGTTTTTTTATTTTTCATTAATTTTTTTAATCATAAAAAACTTACATCCCGCTTCATTTCTCTCTCTATTCTCCTATATGGCCCATCACGTTGTATTGGCAGTACACCCCTTGAACACCGACCTGCTGCATTGGTCTTTCCTCTTAAAACAGCAGCCAAACAACTATTTGGGTGTTACAGTTTGATTACTAATTGTGGTAGGTTAACTTGCTGGCAAATGCCCCTACCGCATACCAAACAGCTCCTATGATGCTTAAGATTCCAAAATAAATTGGTATTCTCTCGGACCTTTGTACCTAGCACTTCAATTGACCTAAAAGAACCATAAGCCAATTATTGAAAATCTTGAATATATAAGTGTTGACAAACATATTAGCCAAGGACGAAGAGAGGGCGAAAAGTAGGTCTGAGATATTAGAAAGAGCTTAATTAGTAAGTCGAAGAATATGTTAGAGAGAGGATTAAAAAATATTTTTTTATCATTATCATATTAAAATATATATTTTTTGTTTTTAAAAAATTAACATAATGTAATATGTTTAAGAACTATTCCACCACCATCACAATATAAATGTTCATCATGTTTAATATATATATATATATATCAATATTTTCTCGTTATCCATCATCATTTTAACATTTTAAAAAAAATATACCACTTTTTCACATTTTAGATATCAAATTTCATGCCAAATTTATGATATAATCATGTTTAATTTCACTTATAATCATTACTTGAAAGGAGCCAACTTTATGCTTATATATATATATATATATCAGATCCTTAATATTTAAGCTCTCAAACTTGTGAAGGATCTACAAACAAAAAATTGCATATGCATCACAACTAGTATGAAGAATCATAGCAGATGGTTTTCTTTTCTAAATCAGTATTTGTGTGTTTAATATTGCATTTAAATGTATATAATAAGATATTCCCAATGTGTTTTAGTTAAATGTACTCCAGATTTGCATTAGGCAATATTTTTAGAAAGATTAGGAAGGCAATTTTTTTATCCAGAAAGTTGAGAGAAACATTTTCCTATTCTATTTACAAAAGGTCTCGTAGTATACCCAAATGTTGGACATTTTTTTCTTGAAAGAACCAAAGATTGGAAATCTAGATCTTCAGACGTCTAACCATGAACAATCACTTAAAGAAGGCTATTTTGACATGGCAACAGGTTGTTTAATTGAAAACCCACAGTAGCTAACTGGAGCACTAAACCAAGTAAGGGAGTCCAAATCAATTGATTCAATAGGATTAGGCATTCTGCTGACAAAGCATGAGACACAGTGCCCGCCTGCTGGGACAGAATGCCATCCACATATTAAATATTCAAAGTTTTAACTGTATTCACTCAACATATATGACCATTAAGAAAACCTTTGACATTGCTTAATGGAGGAGATTGACATTTTTTTAGAGGGGGGTGGAGGTTGATTATTGATGCTCCTTAATGCAAGAGGTTATACTATGAATCAACCGGAGACATGTATCAACACAACCTAACTTGCCTTTCAAAAAACACAACCTAACTTGAGCAGGTCTTTCTTGCTTTCCATTGCACAGAGCATCACATCTGCTGATAAACTGTCATCATTATAAAGGTTCTGAAATCTATCTTATTTCATGTTAGTAAAACCTTCATAATGCTACTCTTAACTACCACATATATGCTTGATTACAGAAATTTCCCAAGGATAGGATAATGATCAATAATTCTTAATAAAATATGAAGCACGCGAAACAGCATACCAGGTCTGTGAAACATCATTTTAAGACATTTCTTCATGGTAAAGATGAAGACCAAGCCCAAGGCGTGCACAAGCCCGTCGGAAAGCCATAGCTTCTGCCTTTTGAACAGGGTCGCCGTAGCTTGTGTCCTCAAGAGAAGCAGTTCCAGTTGCTTCTCTGTAAATCTTAATGCCACAAGTAATTGAAGAAGAAAAAAACTCAGAAAAAAGGTAATGAACAAAAACAAGATCAATCATATTTTTTCGTTTCAGATGGGGATTGATCATAAAATTGTAAATGATGAATTCAACTTGTAGTGTCTCAATATTTTGTGGTGACTATAATGTCATTATACAGGATAACTGACATAACAGGAGTAATTGCTTTTCAACAAGAAAAGATTGCTAAAGAGAAATCTGAAGAAAGTAGAGAGCTTATCAAGAACCAACAATTTCTTGAGTTTATTTAATACCAACTGTTATGTTTTTTTTTCAAAAAACTGTTATGTTTTTCTTTTGGAATGATTAATAAGAATACAGAAAAATTACCAAGTACTGATTAGTCCTACACCTTTCAAGGTACCATTGGTAATAAGAAATTTCAAGGATACCTATATTTAAATAGATCTTTGGTCTAGCGAGCCCTTTTACTCGAAAATCCATTTCACTCATCTATATTCTCAAATGGAACACAAATATACCTTTGTTAATATTCATGGAGAAGAAGGCAATTCAAGTAACCCAGTAAGCTTTCCTATTTGTAACTATGTGAATGCAAAATAAAAAAGTCATATAAATGTCCAGACATGAGGATGGTAAGACGAGAAAACATAATCATAGTATGTGTAGTGATGATGCATATACAATTTGTGTTGGATGCTGAAGTGTTATTTCTATTTAGATGAGACAACAATGAGCAAGTACCTCCGCGTCAGTCCCATAGAGAGTTATACGATAAACGACAGATACAGACTTGCCATCAGCTGAATAGACAATACTCCGAACCTCACCAGACCATTCTACAGGGAATATGCAAAGCATTATTGAAAAAAGAGCATAGAGTAAGATGAACTAAAAAGTCATTCGAGAGTTTGTCAGGCATTACCAGGGGCATGTAAGTTCAGAATTCGATTCAGAATGTGCCTGAAAGCAAGAGAAGGCAGAAACTATAAATACCTTGATATAAGACAAATTATTAAAAGCACTTTCTTCTTGTTGCCAAACATATGGATTCCACTTGGGAAATGATAATAAGCACATTTTGCATATGGAACCTCAAATTTCTTGATCATCTATATTGCATAAAAAAATAGCTAAATCTTACAAAAGATTCTAAAAAAAAACAAGGACGTAGTTCAACTGTAGCAACATTCAACTTATGAAAAGAATAAATTCATGAAAGTTCCCCAGCACTCAATCCTATTTTGATCCCCCTAATTTCAGTTTGTAACAAAATGATTCCCCAACTTGCTTCACAAAATGGGTGTTTTAACCTGCGATAGCAGATTAATCAATCTGTTACTAACATGGATGTCACATATTTTTCAGGAACTAAATTAAAATATAATACATAACATTATAAAAAAAATACAGGAAGGTCTCCCTCTCCTTCTCATCCTCTCAATATAGTCTCCAACCTATAAAGCTACCCCAAGGTCCCCAACTTAACAATGTTTTGATTGTGTCCGTTGATATTATAGGTTAAAAATATCAACTTGTTACGCCTTGGGAAGTCATATTTGAGTGACCTTTCATGAAACTTTCCTCGCAAAAAAGATCTTTTTAGTATATCTCAATGAACAAAGAACACAACCGTAAACTTGTCGCTGAATCATGCATCCTAACATAAGCTGTTGCAGTCCATAAATGAAGAAAAAAACTTCAAACTTGGTATTATCCCTAGGAAAACTAGCGCAAACCGATGGTGTCCTAATAAAAATGCTCGTATGTAATGGATTTGATGCACAGAATCCATAAAGATTCCAACTCTACGAATAATAAGATCAAACTCGAACATAAAGGGCGAGCAAAAATCTGGGGCAATGGAAGCCCTACTCACCAAGGAACATATCTCATGGTGAAGTCGGCCTCGACGCGGGTCTTCACGAGGGAGTCGGGGACCTTCTTATTGAGCTCCTTGAGGATCTCGGCAAGGGGGCGACTGATCCCGGATGTGGGAACGTCCTCCTCCTCGTCCTCCTGGGAGGACGGCGAAGGGGTCACTCGCGCCGCCAACTTGGCCTTAGGCGCCGCGGCTGGTTTGGCCGCGGCGGCGGCGTAGAAGCGGGAGGTCGGAGCTTGACGCTTGGAGAGACGGGAGAAGAGGTGGCGGCCGGCGTTTCGGACGGAGGTCGCCATGATTCGCGAGGTTTTTGTTCCTCTCGAAGTGGTCAGCGACCTAAAACTAAAAGAGACGAAGCGGCAAGGGTTTAAAGGACTCCGCTCAATCTTTGTACAAACAAACAAAGAAAATAAAAGAAGTTTTTATGTACCCACAAATAAAATTGGAAGGAGGAAAACATTTTTTAAACTTTTTTCGTAATTAACAATTTAAAAAACTATTTTCAGAAAAACAGTTTTCAATTTTGACAAAAAAGAAATATGCCCCTCATTTACCATTTCGATAAAAATTGAGGTTTTTTTTTCTTTACCCCATTCGTTACTTTCGAATTCATCAACTTTTCCCTTTTTACATTTTTATTTATCAAATTATGTGTTTGACCTTTATAATAATTATTTGAAAAACATTAACGGTAAGGTTACTTTATTTTTCATCACAAATGTATTTCCTAGAGATTGGCGGGAGTGTAAAATATAATTATTATTATATAAATAAACAGTAGAATATAATGAAAAAAAATGGAATAGGTTAAGAAAGGTACGTTAATATTTTTATAATCTAAATAGCAAACTGATAATAGTTCATAATTAAATGGAAAAATAAAGAAATAATTTAAAAATGATCGATAAATATTTTTCAACTATATTTTTTATTATTATAAATTAACGGAGGAAAACAAAAAATCCAAAAGATTATAATTTTTTGTTGCTACTTATAATATGATCAATACATGTTCAAGTAATAACTTAAAACCGCTAGACATATATATATATATATTATATATATATATATTATCCTAAGAAATATAAAAAAAATTAGATGGATTTTTTGAATTAATATAACAACTTATGTGAGAAGCCTTTTTTTAATTCTGTAGAGGAATTATAAGATTTAGTCAACATGTCGTACGTTTTTTTTAGTTATAAAAGTGTCATTCTTGATCCATATGTTTTATAATAATAACTTGTTTAACCTATAAATTAAAATGTTAAAATTTACAATGTAATGCATATATGCAGCAATAGTTGTATATGTTTATAAACTATATAAATCTATTTTTTGTACAATAACTTATTATCATTATTTAATTGTTAACAAATATTTATATAAATTAGATGAATTTTCTTTATAACAAGTGCACTTAGAAAATCACATTTACAATATATTCAAAAAAAGTTTGACAATTAAGAAAAGGCCGATCAATAAAATAATATTTTCATATCATTATACATCGTTGTAAATTATAGTGCAGATCTTTTAGTGTGGACATGTGAACATAAGTCTACACTAATAAATTTACATCACATAATATGTGAGAAGGATGAACTGTTATAATTTACAACACTACAAACTCATATATACTAGAGGACAAGAAGTGTGCAACGACGGATCGTGCAGCATTGAAATTACAATAGTTCACTCCTCTTAACATATATATAATAAGAGTTTTTAACATTTAATATTTATTTAAACTTTTTAAATATGGCATTAATATTTGATCTAACATTAATTGTTGACTTTTTAAATTACCGTATAAATATGTAGAGTTATTATATATTATTGTTTTACTCCTTATGTAAAAGTATTTCTCTTTTTTCAAGTTTATTTTTCCATTTATTTTAATTTTTACTAAGACATTGTAATTTCATTATTATTTAGTATTTTACTATATATATATATATATATATATATATATATATATATATTGTTGGGCTCACAAGCATGCTTTTCTTTTAGTATTTGTAATTTTTTTTTGTCATTTTTTTCTTTTTTTTTTTGCTTCAATATATTCTCTCTCTTTCTCTCTTCTCACTCTCACATTCTCCTTACTTCACCATTCACATATTAAGTATTAACCGTTAATTAGTGCTATGCTGACCTCTCTATTAATATTCTATATTAACATTTTATGAGTTATCAGATATAATACCCAGAATCTTCGAAAAAGAAAATAAAAAGATTTAATTAAATAATAATTAAATTTGTTCAATCCTAAAATTTAAATTCAAACAGAAAGCTCAGAATTTAAATTTAAATATAAATTAGTTAAATCTCAGAATTTATTAGATGAGATTAATTAGTTGGTTTAAATTTCATAATTCAAATTTAAAATTTGAGTTTGAATTAAATTAGGAAACCCTATACCAAATGCCTACAAATAAAACCATATGGGGAGCCCTCATAAATTTACCTTCTCTCCCAAAGCCCTAGCCACCAAGTTTTCTCTCTAGATAAGGTTTTTCTCTCCTAGGCTTCTCTCTCTTTCTCTCTTCCCTTCTCTTATCCTAGAATCATCCTCAAATCTCTAGGAGAACGAGAAGGAGATCAAAAGCACTAGAGGAGATCAAGAGGGTGCAGTTGAAGAACGAAGAATAACCCTATAGGATTCGGTATGTAAATAGTCGGATCCCTTTAGATAAATATGTTCATGTTAAATAATATGCATGTTAGGATTCATGTTAGATAGCCATAAATAAGATGATGTTATAATATTAAATCTCTGTTTAACCCTAGAAATAATATTTAATTTGGCTTGAATGAATGATATGATGTTTTTTGTGTCATCATGGTCGTGAAAGTGGATTTCACGATCATGATGGTATCGGTCATGACCGTGAAGACGGCTTCACGATCATGACCTAGGTGTCACGGCCCGTGAAGACGGCTTCACGATCATGAACCTATGTATCGCGGGTCGTGAAGTTTGTCTCACGCCCGTGAACGAAACGAAAGCCGACTGACGCGGCGTACGATCACAGACTTTATGATGTTTCACGACCGTGAACCGAAGATTACGGGCCGTGATTGTTGCCTCACGCCCATGAAGATGCTGCGCCGTGAAGGATCGTGATGCCTACGAAGGACGCTGCGAATTGTGGCTACGGACAGTAAATAATCGCATGTTCACCATGGAGAAAGCTCTAACGCCCGTGAACTCTTTCACGACCACTAAGGGAATTTCACGAGCTGTGATCATACGTTGGGGGCCGTGAAGGACAGGAACGAAGCACGTCATGCAACTGAGTCATGGTCATAAGTCAGGATCGTGAACGAGGCGTCAACTGGAAGCCCTCACGCCCGTGAACCGGGTTCACGGCCATGAAGGAAACTTCACGGCCCGTGATGTTGCGTTACAGGCCATGAAGAAAGCTATGAAGGAAACGTAACAGTCGTGATATGTTCATCACGGACCGTGAAGTCGAGTGTCACAGCCGTGAAATGTATTTCACGGGCCATGATAAGCTTGATAAAGAATATGCTGAGATTATTTTTAATTAAGTCATGGATGATGAAAGATTAAAGAAGAGGTTATGTTAAAGATGTTTTATTTGATATTATATATTGCCTTATGAACATTAAGAATTAATTATGTGGACAAGATAAAGGCTCACGATGCTTCACCTAAATTAAATGTTGGTCGTCATATATCGTTAAGTTTTGGGAGCGCAGTGATGTTTAAGATAGGACAAGTAGGGCAGTTGTCACCCAGTTCCTATTGCTTGACTTTTTCCCGCCCTGCAATGAAAGGATTTCTCGAGCATCCTATGTTGGTCATGGCTTGTGCACGCCCATTGACCTATGACGAGACCTCCAAGACTCATGAGCAATTTAAAATCACCAAAGTAACCATCAAAGGCATTTCAAAAGCACTAATGGGATAAGTCAAAGATAACAAAGATAACCACTTAATTTAAATACTACATTTGCATATTGCATTAGAGGCTTAAGGCTATCGATGATGATTCTTGATTGATGTTCACTGATGATGAATGAAGATGAAGATTTAAAGATAAAGTATGAAAAGTAAGATGATTAATGATGATGATATAGAGTGATTGATGTTTGGTCATAGTCATAGTTCACTCTTCATGTAAAGAGTGCTCATGATGTTTGACCATCAGTCATAGCTCACTCTTGATGCAAATATATTAAATATGATGAAGTAAAAGATTATATGCTAAAGATAATAAGATGAAAGAAATTACGTAAAGTATATTCAGAGTGATTGATGTTTGATCCTAGCCATAACTCACTCTTGAGATAAAGTTATGACAATGAAGTTATGAAAGATGTTAAATTATAAAAAATATTAAGTTAAAGATGATAAGATGATGATCAAAATGATAAAAGATGAGTAAGAAATGTAAGAAAGCTAAGAAAAAAGAATAATCGACATTTTGATTTTATCATTAGTTTATTCTTGTGTTTTTTATTTATCATGTCATGTTTATCTATTAATTGCCTTACATACTGAACTTTATAGTTCATGCATATTTCTCTTCCCTGTATTGGATCTTGCAAGTGAGTAGTCTGTAGTACAGGATGTTGGTGGTGCATGCGGCGATTGATGCTCGTGGTAGGTGACTTTGCACCATGGGCGGAGCTAAGGGGGTGCAAGGGGGTTCACTGGCACCCCCTGAGCTCCATTAAATAGTTTTGTACTAGTTAGTTATCAATATTTATTGCTTGTGCAGTTGGTTAGGAGGTGTGGACTTGTGACTTGCTTCAAGTTGTGAGGTCCCATGTTCAATTCCACTTGATTCACTATTTTTCTCTTTTTTTTCTTTTTCCTATATTTAATTTACCTTTTTCATTTTTCCTTCCTTATTATTTATTTTTTATTTTTACTTAATATTATTTAATATACTCTTCTATAAGATATAATTTATATATATTATTAATATTTATTCATTCATTAATAGTATTATTTATATGTATTATAATATACATTTCTTCTTAGTAGTCTATAATTGTAGCATAATAATCTTCTTATTTATTTTATTACATGAATACTTCTAATTTCTTATTATTTATTTTTT
>LTAE01004640.1:0-38966 GCA_001647135.1 Pontederia paniculata | reverse complement strand
TACAAAGAAAGGAGAGTTGTAAGGGAGCCTTCGCCCTTGAAGAAGGACATAGTGAACTCCGAAGATCTCGTGGAGAAGATCGGAGCGGGGACGTAGGCTAGGAGTTCGACCGAACCTCGATAACAAACTTTGTGTTTGTTTTTGTGTTTGTTTTTGTATTTGTTCTCTTTACTCTCTTCTCTGTTTGTTCATATTCGTATATGTTTGCTTCCGTTAACACAAAACTAAGAGATTTACGTAAAGAAAGCAAAAGTTTTTAATACACCAATTCACCCCCCCTCTTGGTGCCATCCCAGATCCTACACTTCACGATTGACAAAGGCTATGTAATGATTGAATAACTTAGGACAAGATAAATAAAGAATAATTAAATATGGTCCTAAGTTAATGCAGATTGAATATATTGAACAAAGAAGATTATGTGCATCATGAAGTAGATGTAATTGATATTCTTATCATTGATGGATCAATGGAATTGAAAGAAAAAATGTAAAGTAATGAAATAATTGGACTTGAATAACATCATGTTATCTTAATTGAAGTTCTTGCAATGAAATAATAATGATATTTTAAGAAAATAATAAAGCAATGAGAAGATAAGGAGATATCATAAATTTGTTGATCATAAAGTCATTTTTTTATTATGTCCTCGCATATGATTTTTCTTATTGTCTACTTGCTTTACAATTGAGCTTCATAGCGCATGAAAAAATTATTTTCACTGCATATGATCTTGCATGTAAATATGTCTAAATAGATGATGATGATGATGATGATGATGATGATGATGATGATGATGATGATGATGATGGTGGTGGTGGTGGTGGTGGCGTAGCGGTAGCGTGATAGTATTCGTGACGAGATGACCTGCATATGACATATGTCCTTATTATAGTTTAAAAATTAATTTTCTCATGATTGTCCATAATGTTGACCAATCAATTGGTCAAAAGTAAAGTCAAAGAAGTAAGTTCGTAGCGTCTTTAGAAGAGATTCTACTAGGTGGTGAGGTGTACTTTTAGGGTGTTACATGTTTTCTTGATTGCATGCAAATAAAGTCACCTCTTCAATGACTTTAATTTTGTTGTACTAAAAGAAAACAATCGTTAAAGGAAGAACAAAAGCAAAGTGATATATACCATGACATTATCCTAGAATCCATAAGGAGTAATAACTTTTTTCATGATTTTTTAATTAACAAATGAATTTTTTGTATGATGTTTTTAGATGACAATTCTATAAATGTTAATAGATCATTTTTCATTATTCAAGTTACTTAATATTGATATTGTTATGAACAACTAAAGAAATTTGTAGTTTACATGGATTATGTTGGGAGCATGTTCCAATATTTTCTTTATTTCATTCTTTAATTACTTAAACATGCCTATAATAAATGCAATTGATCAAAAAAATGAATAATGCATCTGATTGAATTTATCTTTAAATGATATGATTTGATTTCTCACGGATTATTAACACATACCTCAAACGTAGGGTTAATGACTAATTCCTTCGAAAACTAGTTTCAATTTCTCCGAGGACTGAAGGTTCCTTCGAGGGACTGTATTGGGTCAGAGAAGGACCCAAGACCTAGCTAGTCTTAATGTCATCAGGGTTAAAACCAATGACATTTACGATTGACAAAGGCCTTGTAATGATTGAATAATTTAGGGCAAGATAAATAGAGAACAACTAAAGATGGTACTAAGTTAAATGCAACTTGAATATATTGAACAAAAAAGATTAAGAGCATCATGAAGTATACGTAATTGATATTCTTATCACTGATGGATCGATGGAAATGAAAGAAAAAAAATGTAAAGTAATGAATTAGTTGAACTTGAACAATGTCATGTTATCTTAATTGAAGTTCTTGCAATGAAATAATAATGATATTATAAGAAAAAAAATAAAACAATAAGAAGGTATACTAAATTTATTGATCATAAAGTCATTTTTTTTTATTATATCATCACATATAATTTTCCTTATTATATATTTCATTTACATATTAAGTTTCATAGCGCGTGAAAAAATTGCTTCTCCTGCATATAATCCTATAGATAAATATGTCTAAATAGATGATGACGTAGTTGTAGTGTGATAGTATTCGTGATGAGATGATTTGCACATGTCATATGTCATGATTATAATTTAAGTATTACTTTTCGTATGATGTGTCCATAATGTTAATCAGTCAATTGGTCAAAAGTAAAATTAAATAAGTAAATTCATAACGTTTCTAAAAAAAATTTGTTATGCTGTGGATTATACTTTCGGGGCATTACACATTTTCTTCTTTGCATGCAGATAAATTCACCTCTTCAATAACTTTATTTTTGGTGTACCAAAAGAAAACAATCATTAGAGGAAGAACAAAAGCAAAGTGATATGTACCATGCCATTGTCCTAGAATCCATAAGGAGTAATAACTTTTTTGGTGATTCTTTAACTAACAAATGAATTTATTGTATGCCGTTTTTAGATGACAATTATAAAAATGTTAATATATTTTCTTTATTTTATTCTTTAATTAGTTAATTATGTCTATAATAATAATTTAATCGGTTAAAATTGAAGCAATAAATTAGTAAAAAATGAAATGATGATATCTCGCAATAAATGAATTAATTATTTTCAGAATAATTAAGTAATCAATCTTATAATTTAAAGGAGTAAGTGTCCAACCTATAATCAAGAATAAGCACATTGGGTGTAGCTTTTGTCACAAAAGATATTTGAAGCGTTATATTATACAAATTATTTAATTATAGTAGAAAATTATCTTTTATTATTATTTCTCTATATATTTATTTCCCTATGTTAATTATAAAACATCCAAATATAATACGTGTTCAAACGCTAAACTCCAATAAACATCAACTTCTTCAGAATCAAAAGTCTATTCTTTGTGGTCATAGCTAATCACCCTACATCACAAGAAATATAAAAAATGGAGAAATAGTGCCATGATAAATAACTTAAACGACAAGCTTCCAATTGGGCAATCTCGCTTTCATAACATGACAAACGGTAACAATTATATATTACGTATTAATTTCGTTCTCGTGTCATCATCCATCAATTAATTAAAAAGTGAAGTTTATGTCTAGCTCGGCCAGATAATAATGTATTAATGAGAAGTCTTGCTCTCCAAAGAAATCAATAAAAGTAATTTATGTTTAAATAATCTTTTTTCCCTCTTAGATTACTACAAGTTTCCATTTCCTCCTTTCATTAATAATAATTTATTCACTTTACCCCAAAATTTAAATTCATCCTTCAGCACTATATTATCTATACGTACTGCATACCGGTTGGTTTCCTAATCAATACAAATTTATGGCAATATTATATATTAATCAAACGTGTCAAAAAACTAATAAAATACTAACCTTCCATATTAAGTTAATGGGTGCTCTTAATGTCACTCTCAAAATTTAATGTCACTCCTTTTTACCATCAATTGTACCCTTATTTATTATGTACTATTAAATAATTTCATTAATTTTTCATAAAGTTGACACATTCTCAACAAAGTTAATAATGTTATATATCCTTTAATACTAATCAAATTTTTATTACTATTTACTTCAATATAATTAATTATTATATAATTTCTTAACAACATATTATAATATTTTTCCTATTAATACCACACATTTTTTATAAAAAAATATATTATTTTATTACTATTTATTTATTTTATTGCACCTAAGTATTTATCATTATAATATATTATTTATATGAGTGATTTTTAATGTGATTTAGATTATTATTTTATAAATAAATCATTATTTAGTGTTTATCATTAAATTTAGTATATATATCAAATTTTAGATATCCTAAATAGTAACACGAGTAAGTGAATATATTATGATTAGTATATGTGTGTAATATTTTTTGAAAAAAATAAAATATAAGATGCAAAGGAAATTTTTAAGAAGATGTAAATATTTAATCTTATACTTTATTTCATAAAAGAAGTAATGTATTTCTAATAAAAAAAATATTACGCACGTATAAGAAACGCATGGTATTAATAAAAAAATTTATTATACTATATGGCTAAGAAAATATATAAATAATATAATAATAAATAATTAGTTGTAATGAAGTTAATAAATAATAGTAACTTTTTGATAAAAAATTAATTAGTATTCAAGGAGATAAAGTATTAATGTATATAATCGAGTTTATTGAGAATTGATAATTTTTAAGAAAAAAACAATTAAATTATTTATTAGTATAAAGTATAGAATGATAAAAATGGATAAGAAGTGATATTAAAATTTTAGGAGCGACAATAACAAACAAACAGTAATACAGCATAAACTATTCAGTCAATGCAATTGATGCGAAACTCGTCATTATTAATGTGTCGATATTTCCAGTACATTAAAAAATAAGAAAAAAGAAGAATTATACCATAAGAATTTAGTGAAAAAACCTTATAGCCTACAATATGGAAATTGAACTATAATAATGTTCTTATCAATATTTGAATATTAGCATTTAAATCACGAATATATAACATTTTAGAAACAACATGCCGTCCGCTCTTTGTAACTCAAATCCAATTGCTGCAATTTATTTTTCTAATTGTTGTGTCCAATTTTTTTCTTTTTGTTATTTTGGCATGACATGTCATGTTATGTCATGTCCCCTCGTTAACCATGCAAGTGGTAGCTGTCCGCGCATGGCGCCCCACGATGCGGAGCACGTGCCGCACGCTGCCACACGTGATACGCCACCCCAGCGACAGAGCGAATCCGAGCTGTCTCCGAGATCTCAATCCGACGGCTATTATTTCGTCCACGTCACTACAGTATCCATCGCCCCATCAATTAGATCCGCTTTCCGCCCCCACTCATGACTCGCCACGTGGCGACACAAGGCGCGAACGCAGACAAATAAAGATGCGGGTCACGCCGTCGACGCGACCGTTAAGGGGAGTGGCGCGGCCGGTAATTTACGGCAAACGTCGAGGGCGAAGTGGTGTCGTCTCCGAGGGGGGAAACGGGTCCCTCGTGGGGTCGACGGCCGTGACGCCGTTTCCTCGCCCGTTTACGGCTTTCTATTAATGCTTTCCACCCGTTTCCCTCCTCCCTTCCATATCGAGCTCCATTTATAGAGCTCCCAGTGGCTCTCTTGCTCTCTTTCTTTTGACCTCGACCTCATCCTTCCATCGACACCTGAATCCTTCTCTTCTTAGGGTTTTGTCGAGTTTGATTTCTCATCCCTTGGATTCGGAGTTCCCTTTCTTTAATCATATATTTGTTTCTTTCTTTTGGTGGTTTGAGTGTTAGATTGCAGAACTGTATTAGGTGACAAAAAATGTTTGTTTAGTTAGTTTGTTTTAAATCTTTGTTCGACGTTCATGTTTTGTTGTGTTTTGGATTTCGTATTTATGGGAATTTGTTGCAGGAAGCTGCGGTTAGAATTGTTTGCCACTGGGTCCGGGAGGAAGGAAGCCGAGGGGTTTGATGCGGAGATGGCGAGGAATAGGATCGCTGTGGGTTTGGACGATTCCTGGGGAGCGGAAGGCGCCGAGGTTGGAACGAAGGAATCAGCCATTGACGTGGAACAGGCACAGGAGCGCGAGGGGACGGAGGAACCGAGGATTTCTTCCGATTGTTTGATTGATTTCGAGGATTTGAATGGCTTCGCGGCCTGTGAGACACGCCGGTGCTCGTCGCCCCGTCCAGGTCTGTTGTCGGAATGCCTTGTTTTCGTGCATGCTATTAGTGGAACCTGGTTTTACTATGGTTTCTTAGCTTGCTGGTGTTGCAAAAAACTGTTTTGTTTGCTTTTGTGTGTTAATATTTAACTGTGTTCCATTATCACTGGCCTTGCTTGGATCTACTCTTCAATATAAAACTAACAGAAAACCAATTTAGTAGGGGGTTGATGCTACCTTGTATGCAAGAACTAATACACATTAACTTATTGTAGCATTTTATCATTTTAAAATCTCAAGGTGGAATCGTTAACTTCCTTTAGTTGTTTTGTCCTTCCTTTTCTCTTCGTTGCATCAACATATATTTATTCGTGGTCTAGGTTCTCTATTTCTATCAATCTCTCTGAGATTTGAGTTCAGACCAATTTATGCAAATCTTGTTTTAAATAGAAGATGCCAATTATGTAAATTTTATAATGATTTGGAAAGTATTTGTTTGAAGTATAAGTTTCCTTTCAAAAAGCTTTTGCATTTTAATTATGATCAGTTTATATCTTTCCTATAATCTGATTTTCCTTCTTGGGATCAGATAATGTAGATACTGCACCAGTGCGGTCTAATAGCACTGGGGTGTTGGTCAAAGGTCCGGAGCTTACTTTACCTAAGTCAATAATCGACAAAAGGGAGATTCAGAAGGGTGAATTGAAGTTGGACAAGTTAACAGAATGCGAACGGGCAAGTACTTTGTAATCTATACTCGTATTTTTTCCTTCTGAAGATATGCATTTTTTCTTTACTGCAAACACAAATACATTGATTAATGTTTCTTTGCGCACGAAGATTTTAACATGCATGAGCATATCAGGTACATCTCTTCATGGGTCAGTTGCACTTCTTTTTTTTTTCTTTTTGAGAGGGCATTTGCACTTTCTTATATATGCTTAATGTATACTGATGCACATGTTGTTATTGTTTAAAGAAATTCCTAAAATTTATTTTTCCACAATAAATATCACCACAACTTGCTCTTCTCCATTGGGTTGATGGTCTTTGTCTTGTAATATGAGAATGTTCTTGTTTTAAGATAGTATCTACATTGTATGCAACATCTTCAAGTTATTTGTTGTTCCTTACCTGTTAGTTTTCTGAGATAAACATAATTTTTTAATGTTTTTTCAGAGAAAAATAATTGAAAATCTAGTAAAGATTCAGAAAGATGGTACGCTGGAGGTAGACATTGCTCGTAGCAAAACTGTAGCTTCAGAATTACTTGAACTTGATGCAGCCGATTCAATGCCAATAGATAATGAGAATAGTGTCTTTGAGTTCAAAAAATCAATCCCGAGACTGAAGATTGCTATTCTTGTGGTTGGAACAAGAGGAGATGTCCAACCTTTTATAGCTTTTGCAAAAAGGCTTCAGGTAAGTAACTAGAGATTTATCTGTTTGTTTACGTATTGAAATTCTCCAACTTATTTAGTTTCTTTTATTTCTGAAGAGTTATTAAAAATCAGATATATAATAGAAACATATCTGGCATCAATTCAAGGAATTTTAAGTGCTAACCGATTATATGGCTGAGTCACTTTAAGAGCCCAACTCTTTTATGATGATATGCAGTTAAATTTTTTTTGAAAAGAATATGCAGTTAATTTTTCTTTTTTTTCAAAGGAGATATGCAATTAAATTATTTGATCGTTTAGCTAAAGTAATATGAATATGTCATGTAAATCTTTGGACACCAAGAATCCGGTGAAAGGTATTGTTTGATCTATTAACGTTTGATTATGGTCCTCATGCTGATTCTTCTTTTGAAGTCAAAAGACACCAAAAGCCATTTACATCTATCCGTTTCATTAGTAAGCTGATGAAACACTTGTTATTTTATTGCTGTAGTTCAACTTTTACTTACAAATTAATTTATCCTTCGACATCTATTCTTATTCATGTCACATAATTTATCCTTGATTACAGGAATTTGGTCATCATGTTAGATTGGCAACTCATATAACTTTCCGTACTTTTGTAAAGTCAGCTGGTATTGAATTCTACCCTTTGGCTGGTGATCCTCGAATAATGGCTGGATGTAAGAACACCAAACATCATATGTTTCTAAAGACATTAAGTGATTCCTTATTCTTTATCATTCTAATTTTCTTTTGTTTATCAAAGTCATTGTTGGGCTGATCCTCATAAAAAATATCATCTTTGATGTCAGATGTTTTTCACATGTCTGAAATATGCTTGTCTTAATGTACTTATGTGTATATCTACATCATATATTTTATGACACATGCTTGTTATTTGGATTAGCCAATTAGCATCATGCTTTATGTTTGTCTTGATCCAATGCCAATGTATTTAAATATTTAACCTTTTAGTTGCAGGTGCTGTCAAGTAATTGGTCCTTTTGTTATATATGTTTGTATAATATGCTTGATCACTTTTACCACTTGAAGCATGACTTAAAATTACGGCTACCTCTTCTTGGGAAAGTGAAAAAAAAAGATAATTGTGAAAAACATATGGATTAACGATTTGATCAAGCATATTATATATCAATTATGCCAATAATGACATAATAAAAAAACATTTCTGTTTTAGATGAACACCAACCATTGGATTTTGATCTTATGGTGGATCTATATATGAACCCTTTTGAGCTACATACATTCCTTCCTCCAAACAAAGATTTGTAAATGTATTCAGTTACCAGTGTGCAATGATCATCCTCTCTTTCCTCAAAAGGATAAGTTACCAGTGTGTACCTGATGTCTCTTTGAGTGTCCAAAAGTGTGTACACATGCAAAAGCATTAAACTCGATGTTCCTTGATGAGGTATGACTAGTAAGTTAGCAATCTTACCATAAGAGAATTTGGAAGGTTTGCTAATCAGCCTTTGTAGAAGCCAAAAGTCATAATTTTTGTTTCTTGAACTTTTTCCTTTTTCATTTTTTTTGACGAAAGAAAGGATAACCACTAAGCTTGGGTACTCATCCCATGCCTTTTCAACTTTTGATCTGTAGTTCTAAGTTGCTGTTGACCCCTATTGACCCCAAAGACCCCTTTCTATTTGGAACTAATCCCCACGCCGATTTCTCATCTCTGTGCTGTTTGAAACAGATGTGGCAAGATCCAAAGGGTTTTTATTATCTGGACCCTCAGAGATCAATATCCAGCGGAAGCAACTGAAGGAAATAATTTACTCTATTCTTCCAGCATGTACAGAACCTGATCTCGATACAGGCAAACCATTTAAAGCTCAGGCCATCATAGCGAATCCTCCTGCATATGGTGAGAATGAAGTCGATGTATACTGTATATGGTCCGTTATATCACTTATTGTTCACTTTATAGGAAGCTTCCATATGCGGTTTGAAAAATATAATTTGATTATTATGATCTTTAGAGTTGGACGATCTATGTCTTCCGTAATCATTGATTTGGAACCTTATAATGATCTAATGTTGCTTCTAACTAGCTTGATTCTGGAAAACATGCTTGAACTAGTAATTCCTACATTGGTCATTATCGTTTAAAAATATAGCATGACCTTGATGAAGCCTGTCCAATTTTTTTATGCTTCAACATTTATGACTTCTCATCATATAACCTCCCATATGCAAGTATAGATGTTCAGTTTACAGTGAGAAAATTGTTATGTCGATGTGAATCATTCCTATTCTGCTTTAGCAAACTGTGCAAGGCGTTTAGGGTCAAGATGTGGATCTTTCTGAAAAAAAGAGAGTATCCTCAAAATTGATTTATCCGTCTTTCACCTAATAAGTATCGTTAACCAAAGATCACCAATATATGAAGCAAACCAGTTGTTATAGTCGAGAACAAGATTGTGATGCAGTGACAAACAACCCACTGTGGGCCAAGGGATTTCGAGCTCACTTCTCATCTTGGGACTTCTCTTGTCCTTTATTTATATTTTAATTTCTTATGTTCAAGGCCCGTGGGGTGCTCCCTTGTAACCACAAAAGGTCTATTCTTATATGTTTTTGGAGGGAATTATATTTTTAAATTGAGCAATCTAATGAAGGGCACTCACAGGTCATGCACATGTTGCTGAGGCTCTTGGTGTGCCACTTCACATCTTCTTCACAATGCCTTGGACGTAAGTGCTACATACCATGCCATGGTCGTACATATAACAGATTTATCAACTTTTTGCATTTGTGCTTCCTTTGATTGCATGCTTTCATATATTTCTGAAATTTTTCTTGTTTTCATTTGCATATCAGTGAAACATGTACTGCCTAAAGACTGTTTTGTATATGATTTCAGGCTCTCAATGATGATTTTTGTCTTTTGTAAAAGTTACTAGAATTTCCACTCATGTCCACAGTTCTACTTGAATTCTTATTTTGAGAGGTGTAGTAATTGAATCAGAATGAGAAAATGAAAAGAATATAAACACACAACAAAAAGCCTTGTTAAGAATGTTTTTGAAATTGTTCAGCTTATTCATTAATGGCCTTCTTTCTGAATTAACTCCGCTACTTCATCAGGATTCTAAGCAAAGCATATAAGTGTTTGTCAAATCTTTTGGTGTATAAGAAAGTTGGAACTCACAACCATCTTATATCATTAATGACCTTCTTTCTGAATTAACTCTGCTACTTCATCAGGATTCTAAGCAAAGCATATAAGTGTTTGTTAAATCTTTTGGTGTATAAGAAAGTTGGAACTCACAACCATCTTATATTACTGATTTCTTCTCTAAATTTATACTAGGGGATTAAGTTACTGGTCATCCATAAATTGTTTGCCTATTTTGTGGGTTATAAACCATGTCTATCAACTTTATTGGCGCTTCTATGATATGACTACTGATATTAATGATTCATGTTAACATGACCTTTGTTATGATTGTTTCCTTAAATTGATTCTACTGTTGGGAAACATGTTGGAAAGAGTGGTTGGATTCCCAAGGTCGAAATTCTTCTTTGCTTGTGATTTTTTCAATTTCAGGTTGTGATGCATGCTCTTACTTCTACATTGTTTAGGCAGGCCGACCAATGAATTTCCTCATCCGTTTGCACAAGTGCCTCAAAGTGCAGCTTATAAGGTATGCTTTCTTAATTCTCCACTGTGCACATCAGTTCGTGTGTATGCTGCAAATATATTATATCTTGCAACTAATGGCTTCAGTTGTAGTCATGTTATAAATTTTGCTTCTTCTAGCTGACACATCGCTTATCCCTGTTTTTCATTCAGCTGTCATATCTTGTAGTGGACTTGATAGTATGGTGGGCCATTAGAGGATTCATTAATGATTTCAGAAAAAGAAAGTTGAGTTTGCCTCCCATTGCTTACTTCAGCACATATCATGGATCTATATCTCATTTGCCAACGGGATATATGTGGAGTCCACAACTTGTTCCGAAGCCTACTGGTAATGACTCTCACTTTATATGCTCCAACGTATGTATAAAATTGTTTATTATACAGATTCTTTCCATTGCATTTTATCTGGCATAGATATTGGTGTTTCAGAACAATACATAATACGTTTAGTAATGACTTGTTTAAGACACTCGAAAAGTAACTACATTTCGACCTCTGATTAAGTTATGATCCTTGGATTAGGTGTACAAAAATGTGTTGTATAGTGTTGATCTACAAGTGAGTGCGAGGGTTTCTTGTTTAAAGATTTCATGTTGAAACCTTAATATAGCACATTGAGCCAATGCTTCAAGTCTTGTAACAGAATCATGAATCATCTCTCTCTCAAGAATTTCTAGTGGCACACAAGTATATTCACATACCATATTAACTTGTTCTTTTAGTATTTCCTCAAAAAACTTGTTCTTTATTATCTGAACTTCATATTTATAATATGATAACCAGTCTTGCTTTCTCTTTAGTTGGTTATTGTTTCTTTTAGTGATTACATTGCACTATAGGTTTAGCATTCATGCAGCAGTGGGTCCTTTTTTTTTCCAATTGAACGATGATTAAGTGAATGCAAGATGTTTCTCAACTATCTTTCTTGTTTCAGTTATCAAGTACAATTTACGATTATCATTAGTTCATTAGAAAGTGATGTAAACCCATTAGGGAACTTGTCATAACGAATCTAAACACGCGATAGCAAGTAACAAGAAGGAATCACACAAAAACAAGAATCCAAAAAGCGGAACATTGATATGTGAATAATGGGCATAAAAATTATTATGATAAATGGAATTAAATGAACTTCGAATGTGCATGTACCCACAATTCCACAAAGAACAACAAAGAGACTCCTCTTCAAAAATGTCAAATCAATAATCATAATTCAGTAATATTCAAGAGTTCAGTCGTCATGGCTTTATATGAGAAGGAAATAATTTCTGAGAGAGTTAAAGATCAAATGGGCTAAAGGTCCAAATAAGTCATCTAAACAACTAAGGCCCAATTGTTAATGGTGAATCCAATCCCAGAAATGAAGCCATCTCGTATTGGGCTATAATGACAACCCACAAGGCATTTAGGGGGCGGTGTATGGCAAGGCAGTGCCATCCAAAATGATCATCATGGCTCCAAATCAGGGGCAGCCACATGTCCACCTAGAAAGTTCTGTTTTGTGGGATGTATCAGAGGTTTGGTCATTGGGTTGAGTTGAGTGCAGTCCATCAGTTGGGTGGCCATGTTATGATCCTCCTGGGATCTTATGTCATCATGGTTGAGGGTGATGAAGCACACATCAAATGGAATATACTTCTCGTCACCAACTTCAAGTTCGGCAGCTTTCCATTTTACATCCCCCTTTTGAAAAAGATTCATCCTCGAATCTATGAATATCCAAATTGATAGCTTAAGGGAATCCATCAAAGCACATGATCCAATGACCACCCTAAGTTCCTGCAAAAGAAACTCAAATTAAGGATAACGTAAATGAAGCTCAAACTCTTCTATATTGAGGGTTTTATGCCCATTGTGCGAAGGAATAGTGAAACACAAGTCCCTAAATTTCAGGGGCCTTCATTTACGCATGAGAACCCTATCAAATAAACGCAAAACACTCCACAAGAATAAGGATTAAATAGGTCAAATCACATGCATCATAACCAAGGAAAACAATTTGCTCCAAGATATACTCATCCTTAAAATATGCAATCGACTTCCCAAAAGATATATAACTCATGTAATATCTTAAGTCGTTAGGAGAATCACACAGATGATTACAATAAACGAAGAAATCTTCAAAGCACATATAGGTCATCTCTTACAAGAATCAAGAATGATAAATACAGTGGAAACAATGAACACAAATCTCTCAAGAAATACCAACTGAATAAACTTTCCAACAACACATGATTCAGATGATCTAGATATTTTAATATATCCATACTCAAATAGATTTAGTCCAAATTTATCCCTTTAAAAAAATTACCAAATTTGTAGAAGTCGGATATTTTTTTTTGAGAAATTGTAGAAGTCGGATCTATGCTGAATAAGGTTTAAGTATTTTCAATTCTTGCTCAGGGAGCCAGAAATGTCATTAACATAGAAACTAAAAAACTTGAAACTCCACTCCTCAAATAACAAGTGTCTCAAACTATCAACAAAGTCTCTCAAATGAACTTTGTACTTTACAGATCAATAAGTCACAAACATCAAAAGTCATCAATTTTTTTTAGTCAAACATAAAGGAGATTCTAAAGAAATTAGGAAGAACCAATTATTATCAAGAAACTTATAAATTAGGCTCAACCACTCAAAGATACCATGATTAACAAGAATCTCAAAAGAAACATCCAAGGTAAACTTAATGAAAATGAGTAACCCATCAATCAAAATAATTGAACAAGTAAAATATCGAAAATTAATTTTCATGTTGTTCACAACAAGATGATTCATCAATATCTCCGAATTGTAGTCACTCTTCAAAAACTTGCAAGAAGAATTCGAAACAAGTGGATCTAATGTGTTTCCTTAGGCTTGATACTCCATAGTACCTGCAATGAAGGATCAATAATCAAAGATGAGATAATTAGTATTACTATGAGAATTATGAAGTTCTCTTTCTTTTCTGACAATACTGGAATCTTTCCTCTCATTGTTCTCCAATGATAAATATCAAGCATTATGAATTTTTGTGGCTTTTTTCTTTCTCTCTGATAATCACAACTTTCAAAAATAATCTCACTGCTTTCAATTACCCATGACTTGGTTGGCATGGGAACGATTCTTGTGTCTTTCCCCAATTTGGTAGGAAATATTATACCTACATAAAGGCTTAGAACAAAGTATCCTCACAGTCCTAACGTGGTGCTTTCAAGTATGTTACTTAGCGGTGTACTCCACAACAATCGGCTTTTATCCTCAATTGGTCTCCCCCTCCTTTTTCTGCTCTGGATTGTTCCTTACGGTTCCAAGGGGATCCTCAACTGAGATCATTTAAATGGACTGCAATTTGATATAAAACCAAAAAATGTATTGGCTCTTAGCACAAGTTGCAATCAATATTAGATATCAGATATTGACAAATGAATCAAATAGTCGAAGAATGACAAGGCTCTAGAATCAAGAAAAGACCAAAAAGCACTTGGAATTTCACTCATCTATCAATAGTTTCAACCTAATTCCTTAAAAAAAAAGTTTCAACCTAATTCAGCCAACAAGAAAAAAGAAATAATAGTGCTGAAATAGGAAAACCTATTTCAGGTCAAGGGTAAAATTGTCCATATTTTTTGTAATGATCGAATCTTCTTCAGGCCACAAGATTTTGCAATTTTTTAAAGGACAGACTAAATTCTGGACACATGGTTTTTGCATTTTTAACTGGATGAAATAACTAATAAGGAATCCCCAACAATTTATCTCCTAAAGTCTAGCAAAATCTGATCAAAATCTGTCTCTCATAATTCTATGATTTCTTGCTGACAGATAGGGTCCAAGAGTCATGATCAATTCAAAAGATCATTTTCTAGTTTACTTGAACAAGAAGGAAGCTAATCTGATCATACTTAGAAACAAGAAATTCAATTCCAATCTGAGTTCACAGAGGGTCCAAAATTTCTAGGACACTGGGAAGAAACTTTGTGCTCGAAGTAGGAGTTTGGATCAAACAAAGTGTCCACGGTCTTTAGGACTATAGGGATGAGGTATGCACGACTAAGGAAGATGGCACAACAATGAATCCAAAATTTTCAGAATTCTCGGACCTGAAATTTGAGGCTAGTAGGTCACACAAGAAGTTCCAAAATTCAGGGACTCTTGAAATATAGAATGCAGAGATTAAAAGGCCAAACCAGACACGCCCACGTGGTTAGGATATCGATGGGAAAGGAAAAAAGAGGGGTGGTGAAGGAGGATATTAAGAACTTGGCTGGAAAGGAAGAAGGGTGTAGATGGAGGTTTCATGGTGCACAGGAGATTGAGCGCAGTAGGGAAAAAACATGCACCAAAAACCTTTTCTTGCACGAATTTCACAGATCAAGACAGAATAAAATATGAAAATTTCATGTTTTTGTTTTTCTAACAAAGTTTTCAGATCCGGAAAAGAATAAAAGACGTGATTTTTTATATGTAGAAAAATAAGATAACTAGATCCAAGATTTTGAAACGTCAAGCTCTGATTCCAAATGACGTAAAACTCGTTAGGTTCTCGCCCTAATGAATTTAATCATGGGACCACATGAAAAACAATAATAAAAAAACGAAATATAAAACAATATGTGAACAATATCCATAAAAATGAATACGATAAATGGAATTAAATGAACTGTGAATGAACTTGTATCTGCAATCCAAGTCAAATGCCTATGAAGAACAACAAAGAGATACATCTTCAGAAGTGTCAAATCAATAACCAAAATTAAATAATGTACAAGAGTTCAAGCATCATCGCTTTATAGGAGAAGGAAATAATCTTTAAAAGAACTGATCTAATGGGTAAAGGCCCAAATAGGTCATCTAAACAACTAAGGCCTAATCACCCTAATGGTGAATCCAATTCAAGGAATGAAGTTGTCTCACGAGGCTACAGTGACAGGCCACAAGGCATTGAGTTGGCGGTCCATGATAAGGCAATGTCATCCAAAAAAATCATTATGGCTCCGAAGCGGGGGCAGCAATGTATCCACCACCTAGAAGGTCCGGTCTTGTGAGGTCCATCAGAAGGTCGGTCATTGGGTTCAGTCGAGTGGGGTCCAACAGTTGGGTGGCCATGAAAGTATCATCCAGGGACCTTATGTAAGGGTGTTGATGTGCGCATCAGATGGAATATTCTAGTCGTCACCAATCCAAGTTTGGCAGATTCCCATTTTACATCAGAAAGTTTATGAAGTATCTCTATTAAGGGGAGGTCACAATTCACAAGATCAAATCTTAAAAGCACAGCTGTCAGAAAAAGTCTATCGATAATGCTTCCGCCTTGAAAGATTAGTCAATACCTAGTAGACTTCTGAATATAGGGTTAACACACATAAAAAGTTAGTAAAGGAAAAAATACTGCTATTATGGATAGCAAAAAAGTCTTATTATCGGTAGCAGATGCAATGATCAGGCCATTTCATATTTCTCAAGAAAATTTATGAAGTTGTTTCTATATTCCAATTCACTTTCTGAATTACTTTTATGACGTGTTTCTGATCATTTTTCATAGATTGGGGCTCTTTGGTGGATGTTGTTGGTTTCTGTTTCTTGAATCTGGGAAGCAAGTATCAACCACAAAAAGAGTTTGTTGAATGGATCCAGCAAGGACCAAAGCCTATATACATTGGGTTTGGTAGCATGGTATGCTGATAAAATTTCTACTTATATGCAAGAGTTGTATATTTTCAGCAAGTACTCTATTTATTCTACTTCATAAAAATTGTATGGCATAATGTATTACCTGTCTTTTTTTGTTAAGCCTCTTGAAGATGAGAAGAAGATCACAACTGTAATATTGGAGGCTCTAAAAGAGACAGGTCAAAGGGGTATTATAAGCCGAGGATGGGGAGATCTCGGAAGTCGTATGTATTTCTTCTCACCAGTTTTAAATATTCTTTGCATAGTGTGGTTCTGGATGATTATCATCTTTTTCCTCAAGAAAATATGACTTGTGATCTTGGAGTTTATATTAGATTTCTATACTTTTGATGTATAGATGTCTGAAAGTTGAATATACAATTACAACATCTTTTATTTACTTTTCATATTATCCCAAGAACCCCTGTTGAACACACTCTCTGTTCAAGTTCTCTCATCATTGAACTGCTGAGCTGTCAGACTCCTGTAATAGTTACAGCTAAACTTAATTCCTAGATATTCTTTGGGAGTCCTTTCGAAACAATGATTAGAGGATTTAAATAATCAATCCATCATGAGATGTGAATTCGGGCTAGTATCACTACCTCCATCTTGAATGCCCTTTCAAAGCTTTTTATGTCTGTTAGTCATTTCTCCAAGTCCTTACCCTTCATTATTTTGATGAAGTTAGACTGATTTATGAAGAAAGACACAATGTATGCATATCATGCACTTATCAGATTCTTCAATGTTTTAGACTTTAATCTAGGCCAACTTGTAAATTTGTGGTCTACAAGAACTGACCTGTTTATAAAGCATTATGTTGATTATTTCCGTGACACTGTCTTTCTGAATCTCACTAATGCAGTTTCTGAAGTTCCTGTTGATGTGTATCTCGTTGAAGATTGTCCTCATGACTGGTTGTTCCCTTGGTGTGCGGCTGTGGTAAGCTCTGACATTCATTTTGCTCATATTTACACCTCAAAGAAAAACTTTGCTCATATTTCTTTAGGAGAAAAATCATCACATGTATGAAATGATGCTTGTTTAATAACAAATTATACATAGTCATCTAGGGCCTTCTCCTCCATAATTTTCAGTATTTTTTTTGAGAAATAAGAATTCACCTTGCTGGATCATCCAGGAAATTGCAAACATTAAGCTTTCTATGACATTTGCCTTCTTAACTCAGTTCCTTTATTTTCCTTTTCCTCTCCCTCTAAAATATGCTAAATTGTCCAGATTCACCACGGAGGTGCTGGGACAACAGCTACAGGGTTAAGAGTTGGGGTAAATTCACAAACTTGCCTTTTCTTTTTTCTGATGTTCAATCACATTTGAGCTTGTTGTTGCTTATTTACTACACAAAGCATGTGTCTAACTGTCATCCAGCTTGTATGATTCAAGCCATGATCTAGATTAATTTTATCATAATGGTGTTTGATAGAGGGCTAATCTTTTTTTCAATTTTGGCTTTTGGTTGTTCCCTTTAGGTGATTTTTGGTATAGGGTTGTTAAGAATATAAATATAAAGATGTTGGTCTTCCTATTGGCTTAAACTTAAATGATTGTTGGTAGTATATCTAATTTAACATGGTATTAAAGCAAAAGGTCCTGAGTTCAAATTTCGTCGTAGCTCATATTAAAAATCAATTTCTTCCCTTAGTATTTCACATGTTGGGATTTGTGTTAGACCAAAGTTGTCAGCGACCCACACGGAAGAGGGAGTGTTAAGAATATAAATATAAAGATATTGCTCTTTCTATCGGCTTAAGGTTCTAGGATCATTGGCAACGCACCTAATTTAACAAGGGCTGTGTTGGCTGTTCAGCTTGTCTTTTGGTGAATGAGCTGCACAGTTTCTCTTTGACTAGATAAAGGATGACTACTAAACTTGTGTAGTAATACCCTTTTGTATTAAAGCTTTATAAAGAGGTACAAGTGGAAGAAAATCCAAAGACAAATCCAACCCTCCACTCTTGGGTCAAGAAAGAATGTGGTCTACAATATTGTCTATGTAGCACCTCTGACCCCCCAAAATGATGAGATTATGCTGATGCCATATAGGCCAAATGACGGACAACTCAGAGGATGCCTCCACACTTGACATGTCATCTCTAAATTTGGGAATGACCTAGGATGCAATATTAGATGGATCAAAATATGAGCCATAAGGTTATAGGAATTTTTTTCTTTGTGTGTGTGGTCGGTGGGAATCTCCTCTTAACCCCTGTTTTTAGAAATGAAAGGATCACTACCTGGGTTAGGTACTCATCCGGTTCTTGACCCCTATTTTAAATCTGATAAGATACCATTTGTATTAGTTAAAAAGATAGTGGGCTGATTAATGAGTAGTAATGTTCATATTCTCCATTATTAGCTATGTTATATAGTTGTAGTAACTAATCCTTCGTGTTATAAATACATTGATGGTTCTCTCTTTGTGGGCAGCCTTTGAAAAGTTTCTTATCAACTTTGTAATTGGAGTTTGGTCCACTCCCCACACAGACTATTTATTATGGAGATTTGTCATCTTGAATGGGCAAGCTATTAGTAGTGTTTGTGTTTAAGATTCTTGCACTTTTACTACTAACGGCAGTTATGTTATTTTCATTTTAGTCATATTTTCAGCTTCTATCCATGTAGTTATAACATGAAAGGTTAGGAGGAGGGCGTACTGATATAATACGAATTTGTATTACTCCAACATTATGTGTTCGTTAAGAAAGTAGTAGGTAGTCATAACCCACTATATTCCATACTTTTCATTATTAGTTTTGTTGTAGTTATAGTAACTAACTCTGTTATAAATACATTGATGGGTTATAAGTTTAGGGCAGCCTTCAAAAAGTTGTTTATCAATCTTGTAATTGGAGTTTGGTTCACTCCACACGAACTATGGAGATTTGTCCTCTCGAAAGGACAAGTTATTAGTTATAATTGTGTTTAAAATTCTTGCACTATTACTACTAGTAAAATTTATCTTAGTTTCATTTCTATAATTAATTGTCATTTATATTTCCAGCCTATCATTAGTATCAAAGTAGCAAAGATCCAGGTTTCCAATAGTTTTCGGCATTATCAGCCAATTACAAATCATTGATTTATAAAACAGTAGAAACAATTACATTGGGAAGCGCAAAGAAAAACATCCATCTGCCGCAATGAGGTTGCGGAAGATGGTGTAGGCGGACGATGATGGCAATGAGGCTAGGCGTACAATGAACAAACAATCTTGGAATCCACCAGCGATGTCGATCTTCAAGTCATTTGCTTCAATTTGATAAGAAAAATATTTCCTCTGGAATCCACCAGAGTTACTCTGGAACCACAAGAGTCTTCGAAATCCATCGAAGACATGATGAATCTACACGAAAAGAACACAATTCACTTTGAGATAAATATTCATAATATGATTTTATTCATATCGAATGAACTCTTATATAAGTTTTACTGACAAAGTTTGACCCAACAAAAAGATCTAAAATAACTAACAAATCATCTTAAAAATAAAAAAAAAGAAATGTTAGATAACAATAACCCTAACTATTAAAATCTTTTAAACTAAAAATATTTGATGCTACATCAGACTTTCCTTAAAAGAAAATCGTCCTCGAATTTGGAATGTTGTGCGGCGGTGTAACTAGGATAAAATGCGACGATTTAACGAATGCGATGCAGAAGGGGGTTGAACATCTTTTTTATTTTTTTCAATGACCAAATCTAAGTTAACTACATGCATGATCAACTTGCTCTGATACCATGTGATGCAGCTGTGTTGCGGAAGATGGGTGTAGGCGGGCGACAATGGCAATGAGGCGAGGTGAACGATGAACAAACAATCTTAGAATCCACCAATGATATCGATCTGCAAGTCGTTTGCCTCAATTGATAAGAAAAATATTTCCTCTGGAATCCTCTAGAGTTCTTCAGAATCCACCAAAGACATCGTGAAATCACACGATAAAAGAACATAAAGTTCAATTGAGAAAAATATTCATAGTAAGAAAAAAAAAGAAAAATTAGATAACAATCCAAACTAATAAAATCTTTTAAACTAACAATATTTGGTGCTACATCACCATCTAGAAAAACCAACTTTCATGCTCATTGAAAGGGAAAAAGAAGATGAAGCTGAAAGTTCATTGTGGTTCAAACATCATATCCTACATCTTTACACAAAGATGAAGTTTCACAAGTTTGAAGAAATCAGCACAAATGATCATCAGTTTTCTTTTCTTTTGCCTCAAGGATAAGGAAAAGTTTTAGGAGGGGCATATGGATAGAATACCAGTTTGTATTACTCCAGAATTATGTGTTGGTTAAGAAAATAGTTGGTAGTTATAACCCACTATATGCCGTGCTTTTCATTATTAATTTTGTTGTAGTTATAGTAACTAACTCATTCATGTTATATATACATTGACAGGTTATAGGTTTAGGGCAGCCTTTAAAAAGTTGTTTATCAATCTTGTAATTGGAGTTTGATCCACTCCACACGGACTATGGATAATTGTCCTCTCAAACGGACAAGTTATTAGTTGTAGTTGTGTTTAAGACTCTTGCACTATTCCTACTAGTAAATTTATCTTAGTTTCATTTCTATAGTTATTGTCATTTATATTTCCAGCCTCTATCATAATCTGTCCCTGTTCTTGGTGACAAGATATTTTCACTGGATGCTTAAATGCGTATGCTTCAACTGTCATCAAGTTTCCTTCTTAAACAGTAATATAATTTTTTTATGGAAAGGATAGATTTAAATATGTCATACCAGAATTTTGTTTAAGTTATTAGGATAGGCAATTTTCAGTTAGCTTCATTTTTTTCTTTTTATTTCTACATTAATGTCATGTTCTAGTGGGAAGTAAGCATTTACTTTTGAGTAAAACTCATGGATTTCTTAGTCGTGATTCACCTGGTTTTTTTCTTCCCCCTCGCGGTCATTTATTAGTGATTTCTTGTATGACTTTTCCAGTGCCCAACTACTGTCGTGCCTTTCTTTGGGGATCAGTTTTTTTGGGGAGATAGGGTTCAAGCTAAAGGAGTCGGACCTGCACCGATTCCCATATCGGAGCTCAATGTAGAACGTCTCTCAAGCGCTATAAGGTTTATGCTTGAGCCAGAGGTAAGTCATCTCAGTTTACAGCATTATTGATGATTCATTGCTCGTATCCGTGGACATTTTCTTATTTTTTCCATCAAACCTTAGGGACTATCTTTTAGCTGTGCAACATATGAAGCCCAATAGAGTGAAGCTTACTGACAACTAATTATATTGTGTTGTGATTTGTGAAGTTTTTTTGGCTTAATGCTTCTTAGTGTTTTGGTTGGTTGGGTTGTAGAATATTCAGGATACTAGAATGTAGAGTGCAAGGTGAAAAAAGAGTTTAGATGGTAATTTGTTGATGTCAACTGCCTAATCTCTGCTTCTTTTCGTATTTTTTGTTTAATATCAATGCTTTGATCCCAATTGTATTATTTGAATGATTATGTCTTCTGAAGTCTCAATAATTCATATGCTATACCAGCAGTGAACATTTATTATGAAAAGATAGATATGTTGTATTTCCTAGAGCTAATTGTCCTTCAATTTTTTGTTTGTAAAGGTTAAATCACGAGCTTTGGATTTGGCGAAGGAAATTGAAAATGAAGATGGCGTTGCAGCAGCGGTAGATGCATTCCATAAACATCTGCCATTGGAGTTACCAATAGTTCCTTCTCCCACTGAGGAATCAGTACCACAGAGTCCACTCCAGTCGCTGCTGCTGCTGCTTGAAAAGTGGTGTTGCCTTCCATTTACCTCCTAATTAAGTGGTTGGCATGCATTTGTACATAAGAGTGCATGGTTTCGTTTTGTTTGTCACCTTCGATAGCGTTCATTCTTTATATTTTTTTCTAATGTGAATATAGGACTAGCTGAAGGATAACAATCAATTTCTGCGCCTTGTTTCTCATTGGGGAACCTGGCACAATAACAGCTTCATACATCATAGTCAGGAATGTATAATGTATTCTTCATTTTTTGGGGTGACGATATGTTGAAATACTAGCGGCTTTGTTGTGTTGTTCATACAGGAGATGGGTTTGTCGATTTCTATTTATGTACAAAACTGGGTGTGTAGCATCGACTTTGCAATGTAAAATTTGATCATTTGATACATATGATCTCGTATTACTTAATTTTGTTGCTTTGATTTCAAGATGGAGGCCAACGTGTGGGAAATGATTGTAATTTTCCATTGCTGGGTTGGATGAATAATTGCTCACGTCTTAAAAATGTGACCTTATTGTATTATTTTTTGGTGATTGGAAACCTTAGGAATCGAACATTGTGATCCCCCGCGGAAGGGTATCTCCTGATATTTGGACTTATATATGATAAGTTTAATGAAGTAAATGCGAGATGTAGAGTATTTCGCTGTACATCCGTGTAGCACTCTCGTTTTATTTAATTAATAATTTTAGATTTTTTTAAGTCTAACTAATTTCTAGGGTGGTTTTAAAATAAAAAAGATCATCTAAAATTTTTCATAAAACCCTACATAGTTAAATAATAAAATATATGTATATTTCTTTATTTCTATTTAAAAGTAATTAAAAATGACATTTAATTTTTTTAACTCCAAGCCTACTTATATATGTGTGGATATATAAGGTAACTTTATTTTGACTAATATAAGTAATAATTATTAATGGTAATAACTAACTTTAATTTGAATTTAAAAAAAATGGAATTTGACGTGTTGCATTTAAATAATACAAACTAATGTTTGGAGAGGGGAAAAGAGAGAAGAAAATAAAATATCAGAAAATATATGAAATTATGTGGTTAAATGATAGATGTGAAGAGTTAGAATTAAATGGTGCAAATTAATGTTGGGAACGAAAAGAGAAAAAAATATCAGAATGTCATATAAGATATATAAGATGTTAGAATTTAAGTAAATTTTGCGTGCCCTTTTTTAATGTTAGAATATAAAAGAAATTATAAAGACTTCTTGAAATTAAATGTAGTATAAGAGAATTAAGAATGTTATAAGAGAGAAAAAATATGAAAAGAAATAAAAAATGACGACAAAAAAATGAGGAATGGTGAAAGGAAAAAAGTTTCTAAGGGCTTGAATTTTAGAATATATAAGATTTTTTTATTTTTCTGAAAAAAATAAAATTTGACGTGTTGAATCTAAAATAATACAACTTAATGTTTGAAGAAAAGAGAGAAGAAAATAAAATATCAGAAAATATATGATTATATATATATATAAGATTTTTAAATTTTTGGAAAAAATAAATTTTGATGTGTTGGATTTAAAGAATACAAATTAATGTTTGGGGGAGAAAAGAGAAAAGCAAAGAAAATATTAGAAAATATATGAGAGTATATGGTTAAATGTGAGGAGATGGAATTAAAGAGTGCAAATTAGTGGTGGGAATGAAAAGAGAAAAAAATATTAGAAAATGTCAAAAAAATAAAAAAATTCAAATGATGAATAGAGAATTACTCTTGAAGCCTATATATATATAGGATTAGAGGGTCATGATATTATTAAACTCTTCCCCCAAAAATTTGATAAAATAATTGTGATAGTTAGTTTAATAAAATAAATAAAAATTTGATTACTCATTATTTAACTAATAAATAATTATTGGAATTAATTAAATCAGTAAAATAGTGATAAAGGAGAAATGCTCGTGTTTCCATTTTATGTAGGTTAATTTGCTCGTTGCTTTTTCACAAGTGACATACAAATTAGAGACAGCATCTGATAGCCCGGGTTCGGTTCGACCCGCTCAGGCACGATCATTTTAAGTTTTTATTTTTTTTTAAATTTGACCTTCAAATTTTAGACACTATATAATATATATAATAATAGTATATATACTGTATAAACTTATACTTGTATGTTAATAGTATTATATTAATGAATCATCATTATATTATAATTATATAATATTTATAGTTGTATAATATTACACTTATTAAATTATTAAAATATTAACTACATAACAAACTGGAAAAACATAAAAAACTAAGAATGACGAACGAACCAACCTCCAAAAATTATATAATATATATAATAATAGTATATATTAGATAGACTAATACTTATGCCTTAATCGTATTATGTTAATAGATTATCATTAGATTATATTTATATAATATCTTATAGTTCTATGATATTATTACGCTTAAAATATATGTTATTATTAAATTATTAACTATACAGTAAAATAAAAACTAAAAAATAAAAAAAAATAAGCACGACAACAGCTCGATCAGACACGATACAATTATGCTAGTCGAAATCGTATTGAACTGGGTCGTATCATCGAGTAAGAAATTTTAACACGACACAATATTGTAGCAGCATGACATTAACATGAGCACGATTAAGCGAGAGTTGATTGACACGACGAACACGATATGAGCATGCACGAAAATCCATCACTAATACAAATAAGTGAACATATTACTTTGCGAACAATTAAATTCTTTTTAATTGAAAAAATAATTTTCAGCAAATAAATATAAATTGAGCTCTGTGCATTTTTTTCCCGATTATTATCCATTATAAATATTTGACCCGATCCATTAGCATTTCGGGTTCCAGTTGCAGAGGGCCCAGTTAGTGGAAATGGCAAGAGCTTTATAGCGAAACGCGAGCACTCCTCGTCTTCTACAGGAACTCGAGGGTTTTGCGATAAGGAAGGGAGAAGGAGGAAGGCTCGGCGGCGTGAGAGGGGCATCGAAGTAGGTAGAGAGGCTTTGAGGTAAGCTTCGGATTCATGCATTACTTCTGCCGTTGTTATATGCTTCTCGCAATTTGGTTATCGAGATTGATCAGCTTCTCTTTATCAGGGAATGTTCCGTTAGGGTTTAGCTAATTCTTTCTTCTTTTTTTTTGTTGGTTTTTGCTTCGATTCAGCATTTTTTTGAGCTCCTATACGCGATTTCTTCACAAACTTGCACTGCACATTCGGTGTCAAAATGTGGGTTTTGGCCTCGTTAGGGCTTTTAGAGATTTTAAGGTTGGGGTTTTAAGCATGATGTTTTAAGATCTCCGCTTTAATTTAGTTTGTGCTAATTGATCTTAGGACATGATCATTTGAATTTGTATTTATTTTGTTTAATAATTTTCTTATCAATATAAGTTCTGAGAGAAACTGATATGAAAAACCTTGTTTGATGCTGAAAGAAAAGCTTTTACGTCATTTTTTTATAAAAAAATTACCCTTTTGTCAACTGCGAAGGTATTTGCATCTCATGAATTATATTAACATTTGGGAAGCTCCTTTTAGGATGATTGCTGGGATTTGAACTTTTAGAATGTAAAATTTGACAATATGGAAATATTCTTTTTAAACACTGCTACGAACTAATGAAATGACTACTTGTAAACTAGTGATTTGTTCCACCGTTTGCTTTATGCTATCTTGACTCTACCCTGTTGCAGCCTAAGCTCTACCCAATTTGTTCTTTAACCTCCGCTCATATGTTAATTTCAAACTGCTAGATGCCTTGAAGTTCTTAGTTTCTGATGACTAATATTGCACAATGTGAAACGGATTCTTCCCACTTTTTTATTAAACCGTTGGTCAATGTGTTTTTAACGTGATGTGTATTCTCACACTTGACTGCTATGTAAATCAATCTCTTCCTTGATTGTTGCACCTCTTTCCATGTTTGTCTTAGGCCCTGTTTGGCTGAGAGCATTTTGCCCCCAACCACTTCCCAGCCAAGCGTCCCATTTCACGTGAGGCCTTAGTGTTCCATAGTTTAACATTTTGAAATACTTGTGTTCATTGTCCTTTTTATTTTGATGATGCAGCCTTGATATGTTAGTGTTGATTGTTATTCTGAAATGCTTACCCCTCTTAGTATTTTTTCGCATTTTGTTTCTTCTTTTATTCCAATATACTGGCTCATGATTCAGCTTCATTTTGCAGGAGGTCATGGAGGAAGACACTGTAAGTTATTTTATCTCATGTGATCATATTTTCGTGGGATTTCTGTATCCATGTTCAGATTTACTCTTTTGAAGGGTTTGAAGACCTGCCAAAATGCTAGATCTTTTGTACTACATTAACCTTACTAATGAGTTTGAAGAAATTATTCTGAGGATATAGGTAGTCTTGATCTTTACGTTTTGAAGAAATGAACTGGGAGACATTTGCCATAGGAACTATCATAATAATGACTTTAGCAAGCATTATCTGCCTGGTTTAACTATCTAGTTAAATTTCCATGTCTGCTATTTTGATTAACATTTAGTTTTCTGATTCATTTTCTATGAAGTAATTTTTGTTGGTCCATTTCATCCCTTTTCTTCTTAAATTTAGTACATAAACAACATGCTGTAATAACCATGTTATCCTCCGACTCAATTGATTTTGTACATGAATAAAGGCTGATGTAACTAAAATTCTATGCCCTTTATACTAAGTTGTGGACGTGAAAATGGAAGGAAATTTTGGGTGTCTTTCTACATAATCATTCTTATAAATCAAAGATCAAAACAGAATGAAGGTTAGTAGAAATATGCATATTTTAGTGTATGAATGATGCATTGAAATATAGGATAGATGGATGTACCCATTTTACCTTGATGAAGGTGCACCCCTCTAGAGGGTCTTTTTTATCGTAAATGGATGCCTATAGTTTAGTTGCATTTATTTTAGCTTATATGCATGTAAGAGTTACATGTAGTAACAGTTAAAGTTTATTTGTCCCTTCCACTGTGGTTTTTTTGGGTTATATTGTTACAACATAACCACACTCTCTTCGAGGGCCACTGTTGCTATGCTGAGAACACTATACACCGCACATTCTTTCTGGTGAGAGAGTGGCAGTCGGGAATATGAACATTGTGTGAGTAGGATACATATGCTATTTTTTGCACTTTTCTTCCATGTTTTATTTTATTCTAGGATCACACTTGTACATTCTACCTGTCTTAATACAACATCGATGACTACCGAATTATTGTACCCACCCTTTTTCTTTTTTTAAAAGTGAGTTTATTTATAGTAAACATATGTTCAGTGACTGCCTGCATGTAAGTAAGTGGTCATGCTGTAATCCAAATATGTCCACTTACATCGAATATAGAACTTATGGTACTCAAAACAATCTCAAATGAGTCTGATTCTGTCCACGTGGTGTCATGTAATATCATTGTAATGTCATATTAGCTGCTGTCCTTCTTATATAAGGAAATTTTTTTAAGTTCATTGAATACTATTGGCATATTATGAATCAGAGTTAAAGGGTAATGACCGTGTTCAATTACAACGGATAATCTATTTTAACTAATGAAATGATACCATGTATGTTTGATATAAATCTTCATCTGACGTCCTTACTTACATCAAATGGAATCCAAATCGGTTATGTTCTAGTTTGGACATATTGGAGCCAATGCAATTCAAGTTGCATTAGTTCTCTCTTTTTGTAGGACAATGTACAAGTCAAAAAATACTTAATATATCTAGATGATGATTGCATAATGTCACATAATTTTAGTAGCTGATTTACAATATTATTGGGAAAAGTAGTTGCACTTAATTTTCTTTGGAAGTCCTACATAGTTATCATGTTACTGTTATGTAAGAAGGTGTTTTCATCATTTAGTTACAAGGTAAACACTTGCATGCAGTCATACTTTGAGGTGTGAGATGCACTCGATGCTCTTTGTGCCATATGGGTAATGCATTAGCCTGCATAAAAATAAACTAACTTGTTGACATATCTCGGGTTTTTTTATAGTCGATACTTTTTCTGCCTGTAACTGTAGTTCAAGAAGTTGCTGGCTACTAGAGCTATGGGAGGCCCGGTGCGCAAGCTATTTGACTTGGATATACATAATAAAGAAGCATTGGAAGTTTGTTAATCATCATTGTCTTTCATCTAGATGAACTTGTAGATGATGCTCAAGTTGAAAAGTTTTCATGTGATAGCTTCTTCATTATTGTGTTTCCTTGGGGCTGAAAGAATGATTAATGCGTATTTGTTTCTGTTAGTTCTAGGTATTGTATTTAATGTTTACTCATGAGATGCTATTTGATTATTTTGACAGGGGAAGAAAGAGGAGGAGGAATTCAACACAGGTCCTCTCTCTGTCTTAATGATGAGTGTTAAAAACAATACACAGGCAAGTGATCTTGTTTTCACTTTTTGTGTTAGAAGATCATTGAGTTATTTGTTCCTCAATGTAGTGGTTAAGCAAACATTTTGTATTTCATTGAACATCAACAAATTTTCTCCAAAAAAAATGTACTTGAGATGTGCAATATTTTTTCTTTGCCTTTTGTGAACTTCAGGAATGGAATATTTAAGTAAAATTTCATCACGTGTGATACATCTTATATTCTTTGTAAATATAACTAACTGGTATTTTATGTTCTGGCTAATATTATAGCTTCATTCTTTAGGTACTAATCAACTGTAGGAACAATAAGAAGCTTCTTGGTCGTGTCAGAGCATTTGATCGGCACTGTAATATGGTTCTTGAAAATGTTAGGGAGATGTGGACTGAGGTTAGCTTCAATTTAAGGCTCTCATTCTCATGTTTTAATTCATTTATATAACAGCTCTGGCGTGTATTTGCAGGTGCCCAAGACAGGGAAGGGAAAGAAGAAAGCTCTCCCTGTTAACAAGGATAGGTTCATCAGCAAAATGTTTCTTCGGGGGGACTCTGTCATCATTGTTCTCAGGAACCCCAAGTGAACGATCCGCTGCTCAACTTCTATGCCTTTGAACAAGGATAATTTCAGCAAAATGTTTGAACTTGCATGGTTTGATGCACGTTCTCCCAGTGTTAAATTTTGTTTAGTACCTTCAACCCATAGTAGAGAAACGGTTGTAATTAATTGCTCTAACTCTAGATGGCGCTTAACAATGACCGTATTGTGACGTACCTCTTTTATGTATTTATATTTTTAGGATAGTGAAGTTCAGTTGAACATTATATTTTCCTAGTTTTATGAGCACTCGACCAAATTTATTCATTTTTTTGATATTCCAACTTGTATTTTGCTTTTAACTAGTTTAATTTGCCTTGAGATATCAGTTCTTAGTTTTATGGACTTTGTTCAAGGGGAGAATACTTTTTCTATTGGTGTATATGTCTGGATTCGAATTTCACATTCCAAAGTTAGAGCCACCATGCCAGCATTTATGTATCCTAAAGTTTCCTAAGCCTAAACTTCTGTGTTGCCACCAAAGCCTCCAAAAAGGTGGAGCCAACATTTAAAAAAAAAACAAAATTCGGACGAGGACTATATTTTTCAGATTATTATTATTATTGTGGTGCTAGTACATTCAAAACAAAAAAAATCGAACTCTATAATTAAATATCACATTTAAAATTAAAAAAATATGAACATAATTTCAAATACAACAAATAGGGAATGATATTTATTTAAAATTAGAGTAAAAAGACTATTGTGTTTTTTTTGGGTGTCGCCACCTCTCCCAGGACCGGAATGATTATCCCTACCCGATGGGTCTACATTCATCCCTGAATGTCGTCGGGTACTCTTCACTTCTCCGCCATTCTTGTAACCATCACCTGTAATCCGCGCAGGTGTGTCCGCACCCCCTGGAGTGGACGAGAAAGAAAGGATTTCGCGGAGCAACCCCTTGGTTCCAGACCTAGGAGTTCACTTTTCCGTATGAGCATTCGGTACATGTATAAGTCCGTGGAAGAGTCAAAGGGTCACCACTACTGAGGATCTCCCCCCTAATCATAGATGGGTCGTCTGAGGGTTCGCCGCGGTCTGTAATATAATACATTTTATCTTATTCTTCTCAGTTATTAGGACGTATCATGCTTTAACTTTTTTTCTTACTACCCGAGGATTATTAGTTTGAAAGACCGCTAATAATTGATTATGAATTCATTTAAATTCTATCTAAAATTATTAGGCTCAAACTTTAATATAATTGATAATTATTTTCCTAAAGTCACCTCTTTGCTTTAACATTATTATATGGAGGCTTAAATATTTGTAATCAAATGGTGAAAAAAACTGTTTACCTACCTGGGATATGTCTAATATACAACATATTGGTTTTACGAGCTTATATTCATCTTCAATTTTTAAGCTTGAGAGGGAGAAAGAGAAAACTTTATATGCCCGTGATTGGAGGCTTCTAGCACGCATTCGGTACGCTTATATGCCCGTGATGCCTGCAGCACTCTGCCCCTTGCAATGGCCGAATCACCCAATTGCATAAAATCTATTTCGCCGCGCCGCGTTTGTTACTTTCCAATGGCCACTTTGTGTTTTTCGCTTGACCCGCTGGCGTATGCAGATAACGGCTTGCGATCCTCCAAGGCGAGTGACCACGGATGGTCACTACTATAACAATCTCCCACTTGACCAACGTGGTCACTGTGTTAGCACTCCCACTATTCATGAGTAGTCTAACTGAAGATCATAACTCTCACTATCCGTAAATATTCATACACTTAGTCACTCCTGAGTCCCATCAATGCTTAATGAAAGTACCAGTTGCAATTTTCTTAGTGAGGAAATAAGCTAACATGACATGTAGGCTACTGTCACTTTCTTCTTATTTGAATATAGTGATACTCAATCTTAATATATTTTTCTTTTAAACTATTGGCTCCACTATGTATCAAATTTATCGCAGCTTGATTATAACAATACATAAGCAATGATCCTCTGATCAGATCGAGTCTTAGTTCTAAGGAGGCGTTTACTACATTACCTCTTAACATTACCTAACAGAAAGATTATCACCTATTAAATTATCAGCAATGTGCATTACCATATTTACTATATATAAGTAATCCAAGTGGTAATTCAGATTATCATATTTACTTATATAAATTATTACTAAATAATATATATTATTTTATCAAAATACCCTTCATAAATATTATTAAGTTAAAAATTTTGTATTATTGAATTAAAATTTATCAACTTAAATTATGAACTCACAAATTAATAAATTTAAATAATTAATACCCTTCAAATTAAAATAATAATAAAATAATCTTTATAATGAATAATAATTTATAAAAATATTAGTCTAATTAATAATACTTATAAATAACAATTAGTGCTATATTTTAATTCATAATATGATCATAATAATATAATATTATTTAAATAATATTTATTATGATCATTATTATTATTTACGTTGTTGTTATTATTATATGATAATTTATTATTGTGTTATGTTTTATTTATGGAAGATTAAAAGGGTAAATAGGGAAATTAATATAAATAAGACTCATAGATACCCCTCTCATAGGTAATGTGGATTACCACTTCATAGGCAATCTTCATTGCTAGGCAATCCAGATTGCCTATGAATTAAAATAAGTAAACGGTAATCTGATGGGCCTAGATAATTTTAAGTTCAGATTACTTATAATCTACAAAGATTACCGGGAGGGAAACGCCCCCTAAAAGATTCATACACCATGGGTGGCTATTGTACTATAAGCAACATACTCAGTCTCCTGTGTGTGTCTAACCACATATCCATATTTCTTATTTCCCCAAAAAATAACTGCTCCACCCAGAAGGAATAAGTGACCTGATGTAGACTTGTGATCGTCTATATCACCGTCGAAATTTGCATCCGAATATCCTACTGTTTCGAGTGTATCAGCCGAGTATGTTAATCTTAATTGTACCATATGCCCTTCAGATATCATAGTATCCTCTTAATGGCCTCCCAGTGAGTCTTTCCATGATTACTTTGAAATATGTTAACCAAGCTTACCACGTAAATCAAATCGGTCATCGTATAGACATACATCATGCTGCTCATCGCTTCTGCATAAGGCTCACCCAAAAATTCTTTCCCTGTATTGGGACATTGACTTTTACTCAGTTTTTTTCTAACAACTAGCGGTGTCAATGCGAGATTGTTATTCTGCATCCGAACATCCTCAATGCTTTATTAATGTATTGTTCCTGACTTAAACTCAAGGTTCTTGAGTTTCTGTCTGAATGTATAATACCTAGAAGGCATCACCCACATCTGTCATTTCAAATTGTTTGTTCAATTTATCCTTGATTTTATTGAGCATCTCTACATCATTACCGGCAAGCAGTATGTAATCTACATTTAGTGACAATATCACAAAGTTGCTCTCACCCTTCTTGATGTAGACACAATGATTCAATTTATTCATCCTGAAATCAAATTGGACTATCGTCTAATGAAATTTCAAATATCATTGTATAAATGATTGTTTCAAGTCATATAATAAATTTCAGAGTTTATACACTTTATCCTCTTGACCTTTTATTTGAAACCCTTTAGGTTGTCGCATATATACATATTTTGATAGATATTCATTTAGGAACGATGTCTTGACATTCATTTGGAACAATTCCAAATCCATATATGATACTATGGCTAAGATCGTTTGAATCGACACAAACTTAGCCACTGAAGAATAAGTCTCGTGAAAATCAATCCTGACTTCTTGAGTATAACTCTTGGTCATCAATCTTGCTTTGTTCTTATCAAGAGAACTGTCAACACAGTGCTTTCTCTTGAATACCCATTTGCATCCAATAGATTGCCTCCCTTTCGGCAAATTATATAACGTCCACACGTTGTTGTGAATCGAGTTCAATTCAGCTTTCATAGAGGCCACTCAGGACTCCGATTCACTAAAAGTCATCACTTCTTTGTAGGTGATATGATTTGTACTATCATCTATCTCAAAGTCAACAGAGTAACATGACGCCTCGCACTCGTACATAACATAATCGTTCAAATGTGCGGGTGTTGACCGTGGATACTTGGTGCCGATTATACTTGTGGAAAAACTTGGTTTCCACAACATCCAAGGGTATTTCATGATGTGAGGCATCAACTCTCACTGTTGGACAGTACAATGGATCACCTGATTTGTCCCCATCATCTCCAAGAATCGTGAGGGGATCCTCTTCCTCCCTGACCTGCTATTTTTCATTCTCAAGAAAATAGCATCACGACTCTTTATGAGGAATTTTTTCTGATGAAAAAATATATATCTTTTTTATTGTTCACTATATCTAATAAACCTGCATGTTTATATCCTCAAGTCCAGCTTGTCTCTGAGCTGACTAGGGATCAACACATGCGCTTTACATCCCCACTTTTGGGGATGACCCATCATGGGCTTCTTGCCATTTCACAGCTCATATGGAGTTGATTCTACGAACTTAGTGGGAATATTATTCTGTATGTAACTCGCGGTCATTAAAGCTTCACCCCAAAAGCGTTTCGGCATACCCGAGTGAGACAACATATATTCACACTGCATTCATTAAAATCTTATTATTCCTCTTTGCCATACCATTCTGTTGTGGCGTATATGACATCGTAATCTGCTTATGTATGCCCTCTGAAATGCAATAACTATCAAATTCTTGGGAGGTATACTCTTCACCTCTATTTGTCCTCAGGCACCTCATAGGTCTTCCTAACATTTTCTCAACTTGTGCCTTGTACCTCTTAAAAGTCTTAAAAGCTTTTGACTTTCTCTCTAAGAGGTATACATAAAAAAATCCAGAGTAGTCATCAATAAATGTAATAAAGTACTATTTCATCTTATAAGTAGGAACACTCAATGGTCCACAAATATCTAAATGAATTAGTTCTAACAACTCAGTTGACCTTGTCCCCACACTAAAGGGGGTCTTTGTCATTTTACCGGCCAAGCAATGCTCACATGGCATTATCATTGCACCAAAGATGTTGGACACTAAATTCGTTTTCTTTATTTGTTCTTTTTTTTTAGTTTCCTGAATGTCCTAACCTCTCATGCCAGTGATCATAGTCAGACATATAACACAAAGAATACTGAGAAGAGTCTTTTATTTCATCAGACTTAACAATGTTCATACAAAATAGGTCATGATCGGTTACATACTTTCTAGTTGCGTACACACCATTGTTCTTGCCTATAGTGAGGTGACCACTATAGAACCTGACTTCAAAGTCTTTTTGTAAACGAACAGGGACAAAAATCAAAGTGCGCCTTATTCTTGGTGCGTACAACGTATTTTGTGCACCATGAAGCTATCCCCTAAGTCTAGCTTATACTTAGCAATCCCCTCTATGTCGAGATAGGTGTTGTTGCCCATGTAGATCCTCTGCTCCTCTTTCGCGATCTTCTTGAAGTCAATAAGACCCTCCTTGGTCTTGGTAATATAGAGATTCGCTACAGATTCGATCCACCACCCTTCAGTGTCCGTCGTTATTGCGTTACACTCCACCACCGTGGCAAATGAGAACTTGTTGGTGCATGCTCCCTTATTCGGTCCGCCTCCTTGTTCATTGGGCGGTCCATTATTGTCGTCTTGTCTTGACTTGTTGGGACAATTTTTTTGAAAATGACCAAACTTTCCACAAGCAAAATAAGCTCCTCTTAGCACTTTGCGCCCTGCCCTAGGCTTGAACTGCTTCTTCTTGTGACTGAAGGCTGGCCTGACTTGCTTGCACTGATGATGCATAACATGAGCCTCTTCCTTCACCCCTTCAACAGTCTCCTCTGCTTTGAAGAGGTCAATTTTCTTTTTTCCTTTGGCCATCTCTTGCTCGATGGCCAAGATGGAGGACAATCCAACAACCTTCTTAATTGTCTCATTAACACAAACTATTATGGTTGTCATGTCAAAAGTAGGCAAGAGACTCTTGAGCATCGAGGTAATTTACAACAGTTCTAACAGTGCACACCCTGGAGCTTCTAAGTCCTTAGCCATTACAATCATATTGTTCACATGGGCAAACACATTTTCGTCTAGTCTCATTTTAAATGTGTTGTACATATGCAACAACAACTAGACATCCATGTCCCTTTTGGATGCATATTTATCTTTGAGAGCTATCCAAAGTTTATAAGCATTGCTATAGATCTTAAAGATCCTAATCAAGTCGTCCTCCATATACATCAAAATGAAAGTCCTGACCTTCTCATCACCCGTCTTTCACTGCTCCATGACCGTCGCATGAGTTGTCTTCTGCTCTTCAGAGGTTCCTTCTGCAAGCACTGGCGGAGCCGCATCAACATATTTTGGAGACCGTCGTGAACTAAGTCATACTAAATTCTACGACTCCAAGTGTCGTAGTTAGCGTCGTTAAAACGATCCAATTTGACTAGTTCCGCATCCATGAATTTTGACATTTTTTCTAAAAAAAAATTTAAACTCAGTCAGAAAAATACAAAGAAAGATTAACAAAAAATTATATGTACTAGAAGTTTGTCTCCAAAAAATTAACAAAAGAGTATGCAATCATTAATTTTTTATAGAAGACAACAAATTATTTTTTGTCTAAAAAGCACTTTAACAAAATTTTCGTCAATATTTTAACAAAAAATATAAAATTATTTTTCGCTCAAAAATAATTTTAACAAAAAGTGAAAGTTAATTTTCGTCCAAAATATAACCTTAACAAAAAAAAAACAATTAATTTTCGCCAGAAATCAATTTTAACAAAAAACATAAAGTTGATTTTCGTCAACAAAATAATTTTAACAGAAAATGAAAATAAATTTTCGTCCATAAATAACTTTAACAAAAATAATTAATTTTCATCCGCAGAAAATAAAAATTAATTTTCGTTGGAAAATAGTTTTAACAAATAAATAAATTCGTCCAAAAAAATTATTTTGACTGAAAAATTAAATTTAACTGTTTAACAATACCAAAAAATACCCAAGTATTTAAACAACGATTATATCCGTGAATACCAAACAATATCAGTAAAAAAATTAGTTAAGCATTTCGTTAAAGAATATTTGGAAGAAAATAGTTAAAGGAATCTAAATTTATTGCACAATTAAGCAATATTTTCAAAAATTCAACAGTGATCAATCGAATATTTAAACAACCATAATCATATCTATTAAACTGTGATTAACGAAAATAAAACAACAACAATGATTAAAAAAATTCTGCAACTAATTCTAAAAAAATTGAGTGATAAATAGAATGCAAAATATTCTAATGGTTAACGTTTTATCCGAGGATAAAATTACACAGTAATATAAATAACAATAATAATCTGAGATATTAAACAATGATTAGGCAGGAGATTAAACATAATATTTTGGCAATTTTGGTTAGCGAATGAGTCAGGTCTACAGAGTTTAAATGAACAATATGATGAATAATATTTCGGCAATTTTGGTTTCTATCAGACATTGTAACAGCTAAGATCGATTCTATATTTAAACAATATAGATTTAAATAATATTCATGAATAAAAAAATAACAGAATCTTAACAGAAATTATAATTGCTAGCACCAATCTATATATCTATCTATATTTTAAAGGAAAAATTTGCCGTCAAGATCCAATTTAAAAAGGACTTAGATCTATATAAATCTATGGTCTTTAACAGAACATTATAAAATCTTATGCTAGCATCAATTCAATGTATATATATCTAATGTTTAAAAAATGCAATCAAGATCTAGTTAAAAATATATATAGAACAACCGGATAATAAGCAAAGATATATATTACAAATTATACTAGATTCAATTATTTAATAATAGATCAAAGGTCAAGATCCCGTCATAAAAAAGATGTGCGGCTAAGTTTTAACGACTTAAAAACTAGTAGATCCACTGCTTTGATTTTAATCACATGCATTCATGGATACGATTAAACCAAAGAAGAAAAATGAACGGGCATGATCATTATCAAGTGGGTGAGAAGGAAACCACTATTCATCATCTTCTCCGGTGAAAACACGTAGCGTTCACTGATGTATATAGAGAAGACGTGTCAATGGTCAAGAAGGCTCCGATCTGTGCGCGTGAGTGTTGCGAAGGGTTCGTCGGTCAGTTGTGAATGCGTATGAGCCATCAATTTCGGTCACCAAGCCATAGATTTCCGTGGACGTCATCTGCAGCGGTTGCTAGGACAGGCATGGAGCAACCCGGGAATGGTCCAACGTTGGGGATGGATTGGACAACAAGTAGCCGACAACAACAAGATGCATACATGTCAAAGAGATCGAGGGAAGACGCCAACGAGCCGCGGGGCCAAAAATTTGTTTGCCGGTGAGAGGGACGAGCTCTGATACCACTGAAAGCTTGAGAGGGAGAAAGGGAAAAGTTTGCCTACATGATTGGGGGCTCCGAGCATGCGTCCGGTACGCTTATATGGTAGTGATGCCATATACTCCGAAACTTTGCAACGGTCGAATCACCCAATCGCGTACAATCTGTTTTGTTGTGCCACGTTTGTTACTTCCCAGCGGCCACTCCGTGTTTTCTGCTTGACCCATTGGCGCGCGCAGATAGTGACTCGCGATCCTCCAGGGCGAGTGACCACGAATGGTCACTACTATAACACGAGTATTGATTTCCATGTACCATTTTGTTAATTTCACTAATTTCATATATTCACATTTCTTATTACGTATCATTTTGAATATTTGATGCACCAGCTAAAACCCAACATTTTTTTTAAAAAAATTATCATGGAACATTTCACATAACAAGGAGGACTCAATTAAATATATGTCAACAACTAGGTAAAATAAAATTAATTTGTACAAATATAATGATGGGTTCTATCTTGCAAGCTTAATTTTATAAGTAAAAGTTGTTGAGGCCATCTAATTATGCAACACCAAAGGGCCTAATTAATTAAATTGGCCCATAAACCTAAGCCAACCCAAAAACCTAACCTTATGGGTGGTGTCCTAGGTATAAAAAGGTTTAACCAACCCCTTTATTCTTTCCCCCGAAAACCTTCTCTCTCCTCTCATCTCCCTCTCCACAAGAAGGCCACCATGGTTAGGGTTTGAAATTCTTCATTCCATTGCAACTCAAGAGGGTGCTGAAGAGGAGCAAGGAAGTTCAAGAGAAGGAGAAGAAGAAGATATTGGAGCCTTAAAGGGAAGGAGAAGAAGGAATCACCAAGGACGAAGAAGATTTAGCTAAGGTATTTAAAGGGGATCCAATCCCTCATCTTCTATCTCATCCTATGGATTTGGAGAGTATAAGAACACCATGTCAGAACTAGAGATGCTGAGATGGTATGTTAGGAATGTTGCATGTCAAGTGTTTGTTCTCATGCTTAAATGAGTCTTTTCTATGTATTTAGTGTGCTAATAATCATATAATGAATGACATGTATATATAATGTTTTTATGATCTTTATATGACCATATTTATGATACTTCATGCTATAGAAACTTAGAGTTATATGTGGGAGGGACTATGAACCCTAGAATGTAGAACATACCTCTTGAATGAAACTCTATCTCATACATTCTCAAAATCCATGTTGTCTTGTTTGATGGAGTATACTATGAATTATATGATGAATTGCTATTGAGTTCGTTTACATTATCATGGTATGATTCTCCATGATTTAAATCTTCAAAATTCATGAATTGATTGTATGATGGAAACCTAGATGTGTGTATTCACCCTAGGGTGAAATCCTAGCACAATTACCCATAAATCCCCCATTTTTTGCTCAAATTGATATATTAAGAACCCTAGTGTAGGATCTGGAATGGCACCAAGAGGGGGTGGGGGG
>LTAE01004639.1:16851-29149 GCA_001647135.1 Pontederia paniculata | reverse complement strand
ATAAAGTAATTAATGGTGGGGTTCGGGTGGGTGGGTGGGTGGGTGTGTTTCTAGGTGCAAAACATTCAAACACTAATTGTGCGATTGCTTAAAAATGTAATTAATTAATTAAATAAATAAATCACATGTATTATTATTAAGATAATATATTTAGGTCAGTTGGGGTGTTCATAAGTTCGGGTTAACCCATTGAATCCTCACCCAACTTTATTTTTTTGTTAGGTTTAGTTTGATATGATTCGAGCCTAACTCGATTTTGATTGAGTTTGGATGAGAAATAGAGAAATTAAGATTCGAGCCAATTCTATCGTTTATTGCTTTAATATTTTTTTTTAAAAAAAATATTTTTTAATTCCTAAAATATCTTCATATTTAATATCACTTATTAATATTTTGTTCTCTTTTATCTTACAATTTTTTTTATTATGCTTTCTGTAAAAGTTATAGCTAATATATATCATGATTATACACGATATAATCTTATCTAAATTAAGTTAGACTAGGTTGAGTTTATTTTCTTTAAGAAATAAGTATATTAGGGATGATATTGAATTAGGTCAGGTTGGGTTTGTCGGATGCAATGCAGAAATTTTTTTATTGATTCATTTTTTTTTGAATTTGGTCTAATTAGAGGTAAAAGTATTTAGAAAAAATAAAGGAAAAAGATCATATAAAATAGAAATATCTAACCGATCTCAATATTTTCATCCAACCGTTAAAAGAAATGAAGCGAAACCTTCGATTAATAATTATGGGCTTTGGGCCCAAGGCCCATGATGCCTCACCGTACCCAACTAACCAGTACAGTTATACTTGAAATCTCTCTTACAATTGTTTCCGGCTCGCCATGGCGCTCCGGCGCCGGCAGCTTCCGCCCCATCCGCCGCCGGAGAACGACGACGGATGCTGGAACTAGCTAGTGAAGAACGTCCGGTTACTATCCAGGGGCCTCAGAAGCTCCGTCCAGCACGGCGGTGGCAAGGAGGAGGTCCGATTCTACCTCTCCCCTGTTGTCACTCTCCCCTTCCTCCCTTCTACCAATTGGCCACTGTCCGAGATCGCCTTACTTTGCCCACATACCCCCACAGCGGAGTCGACGGCGGCTCAGGGAGGGCACCGTCGACGTGGAGGTGGGGATCTCCTGCCGGCTTTTCACTCGGCATTGCTCGTGGGCGGTAGGTTCTTGAACTGGGGCAAGGACGACGGCGAAAGGCTCTGATTCGGCCGTCTTCTTGCCGAACTCAAATCCTAACGTCGCTGGCGTATGGATACGAGAACGATACTATGGGTAGTGGAAGTGGCTCTGGTACTGAATTGGCTGAGGGTTTCAAGAGTTACGGTGGGTGTGGAGCTCGGGGGCATTCTATTCGTTACAGGGAACTGCTGCCTCGGCTTGTGAATGGCCATTGGGAGGGAGGTATGGGGCATACTGCGGCCATTAACTGATTCAGGTTTCCCTGTAAACATCTTACTCCTGCATTTGAATCATGCATTTGGGGTTCTGAATTTGTCGACATATTGCCATTCTTGAATAAACTTATACTATGAGAATTTTGCACTAAATCAGATATAACAAATCGAATTCCACATTATTTGTAATGTTTGTACTTTGGTGACTTCAGAAAAACCATTATCAGTCAATCTCAGTGGAAAGAGAAGCACTATATGCACCTCATTGGAAGTATATTCAACTTTGTTGAAATCAACTGTTCATTTCCTTTTCATTATTTTTAACTTAGTCTTTAGACAACTCCCTATTTGTTATGAGTTTTTTTCTTGTTCTAGTCCTTTCAAGTCTAGGGGTTTCAAGGTGTTATATTACATCTTTATCATTATTAATTGCTTCCCTCGAACAGCTCAGCTGCATTCTGCCCTATAATGATTGAAATCTTTTTTGATACTTCACCAGAATGGAGGGTGCATTCGAAGGAAAAAAGATTGTTGAAAGTATTTTCCTTCTTTCCTTTGGGGTTTTGCGTCATCTAGTAAAGTATTTTCCTTCTGTCTGTCTTTTTAGGGCAAACAATTACATTTTATATCTGCTCACACTTGGGAGCTCTGTGTTGTGCTTTAGATGTGCTCTTCAATGGATGTAAGGCAAGAATCATATATTTCCAACCTAAAATCTAGCTTATCTTATTCTATGATTGGGTTGAATTGATTGATACTTCTTTTTGACGTGCGGAATGATATTTTACCGAGGTTACAAAATAATAGTTTACTCTTCTTATAGTATTGGCTGACTTTTAACATTCTGATGGAAATTTATGTGTCTAGTCTATTGTTGAATGTTTCTCGTGCAATACGAGAATTAATTTTGCATATACTAGTTTAGTATTTGATATAAACCCAACACCTCTCAGAACTTATTTTAGAAGGAAACATGGTAATAAAGATCTTGAAACAGGTGGACTAGTGAAGGAAGTAGTGGAGACACTCATGAAGTAACTGCCAGCGGGACACATCTCAGGAACACACTGTGATCATTTTGTGCTGATTTCTTCAAACTTGTGAAACTCCATCTTTATGTAAAAATTTTCGGCATGATGTTTGAACCAGAATAACTTTCAGCTTCATCTTCTTTTTTCCTTTGAATGGAAACTTGAATCAAAGGGTACTAGGTAGATAGGTGTAAATCTTTGCTGCTCTGATGCCAAATTGATAGTAACTGAAAATATGACTATAAAAATAAAATAAGATAACTTCCATTAGTAGTAAAAGTGCATTCTCTGGATACCCCAGATGAACTTTATACTCGGGGTCGTGATGTGGGTGATGGCAGGTTGGGCCTTGGTGGTGGTGGATATCCAGGTGAGCAGGTTCACTTGGCACCCTTTCTAAGTAAATGCCCTACCTGTTCCTGTAATAGCAGCCAGTTGTGGTGGGTTTTTCACGTTGATTTTAGCTTCTGATGGCCAAATATGGAGTTGAGGAGGAAGAAACAGCAATATTATCTCCTTGCCTACAGTTGTCGTGTATTAATCTTTTTCTTATATACGAAGTACAATTTCCTAGAAATTCCCAGAAATTTTGTGGACGACTAGATGACATGATTAGACATAATATTTTGAGAAAAATAAGTCAAGATGAAGAGGTTCTATGTATCACTATGTTTGTTAGATATTAACTCGAAATTATCTTGGTTCGGTAAATATTCAACATTTATCTAAAGAAAAATGTTCAAGATTTCTGTATAGACTGCCATGGAAAAATAAGTGCTTATGATGTTCCTGGACAATTTTGTCTGTGTTTCTTTATTATTTCCTTTTGCTGCAAGGCATCTTGCAACCTGTAATGTGAATTTGACTGAAACTCCCTAGGGCCATCAAAGTTTCCATCAAAGTCTGTTTAATAAAGAAACAGCATTTCTGATGATAGGACATAACATAGATTAAAAGATGAATCAACGTACCCATGATAGAACAGGAGAAATGTTGGCAGTTTTTGGTTTGGGAAAAAGTCATAGGGTATACTTGATATCTCTGCTTCAAGAGCTATGATACCATGATTCTAAATTCTACTTTAGGCGTTGACCTCCTATCTTTTTAGAGGGACATTGGCCTTGTATGTAACATTGAGAAAATATGATTTGATGGCAACTAAAACTTCTGTTGCTGTACGCCCTAAAAGAAACTTTTCTTGCATCTAGATTTTCAGATCATCTGTTGACAGAAATTGCTACTTTGTTCCCATTCTCTGAAATCAGTTACTATATGCTGATACAGTAATCCTATTATTTCATCTTCAGCAAATTCAAATTGTGAACTAGAATGATGAAATAATATAAGTTATTGGAGACCATGTCTTATTCCTATTCTCCAAGATGTTCGGTGATTCAGATAGCAAGTGATGGTACCCTTAACTTTGACAGGTATAAAGCTTTACCCTTAAAAAACAGGTACACTGCTTAAATATGCAATATGTTGGAGCTTTTTTACGCGTAATCTTGATACTTTGGAAGTCCACATTATGCTCTAATTACCATTTGTTCTATCATATTCGATTTTCCTTTTGACAACTGGATATTTGTTTCTTTGATACCTAACATATTCTAGTTTAAAACTATTTATTTTATGATGCTCAGATGATGGCAAAATCTTCTCATGGGGCCATGGAGATCATGAGCACCTAGGTCGCTCTTGTATCCAGAACCAGAAAGTTCCACTTCTCATTAAAGCTATGTTTGAAGAATATCATTTATATGCACGCAAGCTCACTTTCAGCAGCTATCATAGGTAACTTTATGTCCTAGATATTATTGCATCACTATGCGTCTAAGTATCTTACATCACTCCCCTTGAAAAAAGTATCTTACATTGTTACCCAAATGTCAGTTGTTTATTAAACTGATTTTTTTTATGTTTCAAGATTTTAGAGTTGTAAAATTCTAAGAAAAAAATTCAGATGCCTTCCTATATGTTTTAGTAAATCTTACCATTCTTCTTGTGGATATGAAACTAGATCAACCACTTCATACTTTTGCATGAGCTAGTCATTTGTTACATTTGGTAAGGAGATGGTCGTTTTCAGTTTTTGATTCAAGTGCAATTTCCTTAAATGAGATAGATTCAACTGCAATATTATTTTTTTATGACAAAAAAAATATAGTTTTTTTTGGCCTTTTCTCTATTGGATCTTTGAATCTTAGAAGGATGTAATTCAGGACTTTGTGGTTGTCCTTTGGTTCTTTTTCTCTGCTCCAAAAGTTTTATCCCATGACATCAAATTATAACTGGAATTTTACCATTCTTCAATGAATACTCATGCTACATGATAAGAATTTCACTATATAGAATTTTGCGGCCAGGCTTATGAATATGGTTCTCAAAATTCTGTCTTGCATCTCCTGTATTTTTACAGTAAACGGCTTCCTGCACGGCTAAATCCTATTATATCTTTTTGGACTAATACCAGATAAAGGAAAAATGTAGATCTGGGGAAATCAAGGGATTGTTAGTTAGTCACTCCTGGAGAAGTGAAATTCCTTTAGATGATGAAGAGATTGAACTGCATCATGTGGTTTCAGTTGCAGTAGGTGTGCATCATATGCTTTATGCATTGTTTTAAGGTGAAATTATGCTGACTGGAAACTAATCTATGTCAATTGTATTAAATCAAGTGAAGCTGCTTTTTCTAATGCTAGCTACCATCAGAACCTGGCTACGAGATGCTGTGCTTGATCAATAATCAGCTTCGAATATAACCACAAACTTAAGTGAATAAAAATTAGAGTACCTTCTGATTCTGAAATTTATGTCACATGGAGCTTAGTTACGAAGTTCAGTGAAGTAGGGGGTGAAATGCACGTCCATGCTTGAAATTACATATCAGTTATACAATTTTGTAGGTGAATCATGCAGTCAAGTACATCTGGAAAGCTTACTGGATCCAGATCATAATTCATTCTACCCTTGATGTAATAGTGCTTCCTCTGCCCGAGAATATTTGTACTATGATAATTAACTCATACCTTAATTGAGATACTGCTTTTGTTTATTTATTTTTTAGAAGATTGATGTCTATCATGATATATGATCCGCCCCTAACCTAAGTGATGAATACAACTTTACTGATTGGTTCATGTTTTACAAGGTATTTTTTTCGATATTACATATATTTTATTTTACAAAAAGAAGTATAATAGAAACATATAAAAATAATAGTTGGTCTAGTGGAAGTTAAATTAATTATGTTTTAAGAAAGGTAAAATGCACAATTTAGGAAGGAAAGGGGGGTGGGGTTTTGTGTGTGTGTGTGTGTGGAATAAGAGATAAATCGAAATAATGGTAGTTTTAAATATTTATTCCTTGTGCTACATCAAACTTAACAATTGCTACGGTTGAAAAAAAAGAATCTGTCTTGGGAAATAAGATTTAAAAGACTTCAACATAAACATAACGTCTTTTGCCTACTTAGCAAGACAGGCGAGTTTGATTTTGCGGAAAACGATACATTTATACTTCTGTGCATTTAAATTTCAAAAAAAGATGTTAATCCCTTCGGTTACTTTTCTACTTTTTTAAATTTCACGTTCAATTAGTCAATAATGCAAAGTAAAGGGATACAAGTGATTATTAATTTAATTTGAAAACTTTTCCTTAGGGCACTTTTTTACCATTTTTTACTAAGATATTAGTCAATAATTTACTTATATTAAAGTAATTTATGTTTCATTTTCAATTAGTAATATTTTTATCAACAAAAATTAAAATAGAGAGATAAGCAGCTCATCAACACTAAGGAAATGTTACTTTTTAGGAGCCATTTGGATTGGAATCATAAGAGATGGAATATTAAGTTATTCTAAAAAATTAATAAAATTAAGATTAAGATGGTCAAAATTTCGATTTTTTAAAATTATTTTGAAATACACAAAATTACTTTTTTAATTCATTAAAATGGATTAAATTTATTTAAAAAAATCAAGAAATGCTAAACCTCTTTCCTTTAACTTTGTTTTTATTTTTTATTATACACATTATATTCTTAACGTAATGGCTATTAATTAATTATTATCTATAGTTGAATAATTGTTCAAGCCTATAAATTGATGGTGTATATAAATGCCATACTATATAATATTATCAGTTAAATAATAACTAATGAATAATGTTTAATTAATGCTTTTATAGTTAATAATTAATTATATCTTATTATAAATATAGTGAAATAAATTTATATTTAATAGTGAAAAACATGTGCATTAATAAATATAATTATGATTATTTTAACATCACTTATTTTCTAAATATTATATTATATTTTTCTTTTTTACTTTAATACCAAACACGATACATTTACCATCACAATCAAAACTTTTGGAATACGTTCACTTATGATTTTATTTTAGTATATTATCGTATTTACACATATTTTTTTTCAAAATTTAATCTCAAAATTTGGTAAAGATAATATCTCATCAGGTGGTAACTGTGTGTACATCATAGTGAGCGCTGCAGACTGAAGACCACGATTAAGGTTTTTGGCAGCCCCGCCGCAAAAAGAAACGAAGCTTCCCCTCTGCTTAATGGTACTTTCTTACCCCCGAGAGTCCTTTTCTTTACTCTCTCTCTCTCTCTCTCTCTCTCTCTCTCCTTACTTTCTCTCCAGTCTACTGTCTCCCCCTTCTCGCAGCTTGTTTCACGAGCCCCAATGCTATGTTCTTAGATCTGGTTGCAGTATCCGAGGCGCATGTTTTGTTCTGACTGCCAGCCACGACACAGGAGGTGATCTCATCAGTCATCACTGAGGCAAAAGGAGAGAGAACCACCGCCCTCACTCATGTCTTCCCCCAGCTTTGATATATATTTAATGCTGCTCAAATACCCCACACACGCCACCATCACCACCTTGCTCCCTGTCCAAAGCTCTCTTCTCTCCCTGGCCAGAGAAGCTTCCTCGAGAACCTCACTACTCTCGGGCTCTGCACTCTCATACTTTAGCCTTTAGCCAAGTTGTACCCCTCCCTGTATTTTCCTGAGACCAATAAAGGCAGCTGCACCACATCTCCTCTCCATCCTTTTGTCTGAGTGACCAAAAGAAAGGCAGGCAAGTGAGGGGAAAGATACTGGCCAGAGGGAGCTTTGGAGATGATGATGAATTGAGTTATAGTCTTTGAGGAGGGAAATGCTGTTTGTACTGCTAAGGCTACACTGGTATATATTCTTTCTGATGGTTCTATTGTTCTAAATGGATCAAAAGAAATATAAAGGGAGGAAGAGATACTCTTTGTCTGTCCCAGCCTTAAAGGAGAAAGGAGGTTTCCAATGTGGGTACTTCGAGTCTTGCTTTATAAGCCGCTGTTTGAAGACCTTAATTCTAGGGTTACTGGAGATGTATATATGCAGCTGCATCTGCATGTGTTTGCATGGTATTCAGCACTACAATCATTAGCTCATATATTTCGATCCAGCTCCAAAGGTCATGCATATCATAACACGTTTCAAAATTGATATATTTGCCAATGATGTTTCTATCCAACCAACTTATAACTTGGTGCAAGTATATGTGTGATGATGCATCCCTATAAGTCAGGACCGATGGCCCAAAAGGTTCATTCCTGGTTAACCACTTGCTGAAGCACAAGATTAATTGGCAGGAGTTGTGCCACTGTCATCAACAAGAGCATTATTTTTCAATTTTCACCATACATGGAAGCTTTTTTTTAAGTAATAGTTGCCTTCTTTAATATAGATTCGTTAGCGTTGGTAATGAATTAAATGGATGCATGAAAAAACTACTAGCTTTCTTCTCACATATATTGAAGTCAGCTAACTGTCTACGTGCTTCACATTGAACTTGTTCGATATGCTACAAGAGATACATTCATCCATACATTCATTATACACAAACACGCGCATATATATATTATATATATATATATATAAGTTTAATATATGATCAATAGTAGCCAAACAGCTAAATATATTCTCATAGGTGCTCGTGATCATTAATAACTAGTGATGCAATCTCCCCTTACCTTGGCATTATGTACTAGCATCGATCCCTTCATTAAATCTAAACCTCAAGATAAGAATCATATAAAAATAGCGTGTTAGTGAAGAAATGGCGGCATTCTTAACCTTCTTGCAGAGCAAATGTCTTGGTGGATAATGAGAAAACATAAGACCATTGACAATTTCTTAAATTTTACATGAAAAAAGATCAACATATATAGAGAGATATCTATAACTAACATGAGACACAGTACGTGCCTCGTGCAGTTCACGTTACAACAATCAAATTAAGTTAATACCAAATAAGAAGAGAAAACTAAAGCAAATGATTTGGTGCATGGGTAGGAAACAGCTACATAAAAAAAATCACTTCATTTCACAACGTTAATATATGAGGATCAGATGTTCTTTCATCATTATAATACAATTCTCATATAGTTACACCCACATCCTTCATCTTAAACCCTAACCCTAGTCTAATATTAGTGCATGTTTACTTATGTACTTATGGCACGCATGCTCTCAATAAGATAACATATATATTAAGAAAGATTCAATTAAGTTTCCTACCATTAATCTACAAAGCACCACCTCCACCTCCGATCATGGTGCGTGCTAGTTAGCCCCATCCATGGGAAGAGAAGTTTTTAATATGGGAGACGACCTCTCCATCGACGTCGGACCTTCGGACTTCTTCTTCCCCGTTGCCGACATCGTCGCCGCTCGACATCAGCGGCTTCGCACCGCAATGGAGTCCATGCCGATGCAGCTGTCCAGGACGGACGTCGGTGCAAGGTTCTGAAGGTGATCGTCCTTGGATGGTTCCCCCTGCGACCCCATGCACGTCGCCGGAGCCGACCCGAACTCTTGCAGTCGGAGGTCGACGTCGGACCACATCAACAGATTCTTTCCATTCGAATTGTATGGGCTCGGTCTCTTCTTGCCCAGACAAATTCCTTCGTCGCCCTGTAAGAATCCGTCGAGCGGCCTGTCCATCTGCAGCTGCATGTCCAGTGGCTCTGCGGCGCCGTACAGGTGCAGATCTTGGAGAGAGGGAAAGCTCATGGAGTGGCCTGCTTCCTTCAGAGCACACACGTCGGCCGTCCCTTGGTTCCCGACGGCCTTGAAGCCTCCCGACGCCATGCCTTCGGCCTCGAGTGCTTGATACGCCTTCTCCAGCATGCTTTGCATGTACTTGCCCTGGGCCTCAATCCTCATCTGCAGGTGTTTCTGCACCTGTATCATCATATATGTGAATAGTTATATGATATGAAATCGATCTATGACATCAAAACGACCGGGCATACAAATATATACCTCGAGTTGCTCATGGAGCCTCCTCTGGACTTCCATCTGCATTCGAAATGCTTCACTGATGTGTGCGCTCCTGCTGTAAATTTTTGCCATTTATGATCATAAGAACTGGTTTCATGCTAAAAAGGAAAGCACACGTAGGTAGAGGGCGATGCCTTACTCGTTCATGGTTCGGCTCATCATTCCTGATGAAGACGCCATATTTCTTTGCAAATCCAAAGCTGTGGCCACATCAAAACTTTATACATGAGAACAATTTCCGACATATTTATGGTGAATATATAAAGAAATTAGACGTGTGATTTTTCTTCTGCCAAGATATATTTGCATGAATCATGTGGTAGAAATTGTTGTCATATTTATTAAATTGCATGCATGTGTAGAAGATTAGTTAGTGAAATCATGTTCATCTGTCTCACCATCCTTTAGCGAGTGATCGTGATTGAATTCCTTCTGGGGTTGCTTCCCAAGCCTGAATTTCTACAATTACAAAGCACCAAATTATACAAATGAGTTAATTAAAAAGGTGAAACCCTAGAAAACAAATTTTGGTGATGTTTAATTAATTTGCAGCATATGCAGATATACTTACTTGGAGATGACTCTTAAGGTGATAAAGAGTTAGTCCCTTAACACCCATAACTCTCATGATAGTTTTCGGTGTGGCCTCTACAAATCAACACAAAAGCAGATATAATACATGATTATCCATCTATGAATCTATCTAATTAAGTACATGAGAGAGAGAGAGAGAGAGAGAGAGAGAGAGAGAGAATATGTGTCTTTACAAGGTTTTTATTCCTCCAGCCCGTGGGAGCTTTTAGAAATAAGGACCACGAGATACTCTCATCATTTTGCCTTATTATGCAGCCCTACCTTAAATTTTACACCTTGTACATACATGTCGAATTTTTCAAATATGCGTAATACGTAATGAATAGTTAGGATGGCTGTGTAAGTGGCTTACATGTAAATTATTGAAATTGATTTGAGAAATAGGAGAAAGAGAAAAATCAATACATAAGAGATATAAAATTAATTTAATGATGTTCAATTTTAATTCGGACAATGATAGAGTTGATGTAAAAGAAAATAATAAATAATAAAAGATATATGAGATTTCGAAGTCACCTCAATTATTCAAAAAAATATATTACACAGATATTACATGAGTTTATTGATGAATTATGATAAGATGCAGTATCAACAGAAATAAATTAGAATTATCAGTAATTTTAATTTAAAAATATTCAATGCCAAGAACATTAATGTTTTTTGAAGTAAAACTATTAATAATTTTAGTTTTTTTTTATGCAAGAATGATTTGTAGCACTTGCACAGAACTAATGTAACTTCTGTAATTGTGAAAGGATTCATGGGAATACCACCATATAATTATAGCTATAAAGAGGTAATTATTGGGAGTACGTTCAGTGTTGGGCAATCGAGCAACAAGTTTCATAAATTAGTCATCATGGGGATGATAGACATAACGTTGGTAGTTGGTACCATCGAAAAAAAAATGTCGTTAGTTGGTGTTCTGGCCGTTTGAATGTTCAAACATTCCTTTTGGTGTTAAACCCTTATATAAAAAAAAAAGATAATGTCATTTGTTTGCTAAGTTGAGAAGACTAAGATTGCTTATGGAAAGTGTCGGAAATTTTTATTCGAACATTCTCACCTCAAATTAAGTTAACAAGAGTTGTTGGGATTAACTTTAGAAAATAATGGTCTTATATATAATCAATTGATAAATTAAGAAATAATAATGATTTAGTTATTATTTATCGTGGATATCAAATGAGATAAAAAAATATTATATATAGAAGACATACAAAATTTACGAGATTTATTCTTAATTATAAAATTTATGTTACGATAAAGCATAATGATAAAAAATATTATTTGACGAGAAGTTTATAAAAAAATATAGTGACTCAGACCAACCTTCTAACTCTAGGCCTAAAGAATTTACATATGCACCCGGTCCCTTAATAAAATATATGAATTTATCTTATGATAGAATTCTACACTAGAAAAAAAACATGAAATTCTAACTCGAAAACATAATAAATTTTAATTTTTTTCTCTTTGCCCACACTCCCGACAAGTGATGACCCCCTCGATGACAATTAGACTCCTGCAATGATGCTTTTATCTATGTGTATATTATTAAATTTGAAAAATAAATATATTTTCTGCTGAATTAGCATTGAAGACATTATTAATATTACCCAACTACACACTTTCACTATACCACTTCTTTTTATATGAGCATATATCATTTGAATCAATTAACAAAATTTTATGACTAAGTGGGATGAGATATAATATAAATGAATATGTGTAAGGTTTACTTTGTCTCTCCATCCCCATCACCCAAATCGAAACAAAAATTTCAAAACGATTAAGCTCCACGCTTTGGTCCCATTACGACAAAAAGCCAAACGATGATCAGGAACAACTTAAAGCTCTCTCTCTCTCTCTCTCTCTCTCTCTCTCTCTCTCTCTCTCTCTCTCTCTCTCTC
>LTAE01004638.1:3932-31511 GCA_001647135.1 Pontederia paniculata | reverse complement strand
TTATCTCGTGGTCCAAAATATTTTGATTCTCCTAGAATTATTTTAGCGACCATTTCAATCTTTTGTGTCATATTTTCCCACATGATACTAGCATTTCATTGTAACTCCAACATCCCTTCCTCCAATAACTTACTCTTAAAAATATCTCGCTTCTCCCCCTTTAACTGCCACCACTTGATCCTTCGATTTGAAATTGTTCGACGTTTTGATTTTATATATTTAATTCGCATATCAAGAACTAACAATCTATGTTGTGTGGTCACCCCATGCCCCGGAATCACTTTGCAATTTGTAGTATCATTATAGCCATTTATTATTATTTCATTGTTTGTAAACACATGTGCTTATAAAATATAAAAAGAAATTATATGATCAAATAAGTTCTACTTTATCATGAGATATTTTATAAAACAATCATACTTTATTTTCAAAATATACTTGATTGATAATTAAATTTGTAAAGCATTGGATTATTTATTTTGACCTTAATTTATATTCAGTTTAATTTTGTTTCTTCCTAAATTATTATTCATTCTGGACCACAAAAAGTTTTCAACATATTTTTTTATCTTTTGTTCATATATAATGATAGTGTTATATGTTTAAAATAGTTATAATGACATCTTGTGTGTTAATATAAATCTAGATATATAAGAATTGCATGCAATTTATAAAACAATTGACAAACATAATATAATATTTTTCTAAGATAGCAATTGACAAAACAAAACAACATTAAAGAGATCAAAACTCATCACATTGCATCCATGATAATAAAGAAAATTAAAACTAAAAGTACATATTATATCATTTCATAACATTCAAGATTTTTAAATAATAATAAAATGTGATTAAGTTTAAAGTTTAATTAGATATAATTTCTGTTGAAGCATAACAATTAAAAAATAAATTCATTGGAAAAATTAAATAAAAGATATTTAAAAGTTATTAGAAAATATGTAGCATTACTATTAAACAGAGATTAATATTCTAGACAATATATGTGTATTTAAAAAATATTGTTTAAAATGTATATCTTTCGACAAGGCGAATTATTTGCATAATAACCCAGTGACAAAGAGCAGCTTGGGAATATTCGGAAGATGAATTTAAGTTTAAATTCGGATTACTAATTTTCACTATTTTTATTTAATAGCTATTATTAAAATCATGGAGTATAATTTGACACTCTAAAATGCGTATATACTTGGGGCCTAGGCCGCATAAGGACATCGGAGGAGGCACACTAGCCCGTTTGGTTGCAACCTTATTGCAGATGTATTAATCCATTACATACCTTTATTATCTTAATCCAATGAAAATAACATTAGTCTATCAAAAAAAAAAATATTTATTCTCAATAAAAAAATTTGATTCAAATGTGAAAAATAAAACATTAATCTTGATCTTATTCCCCAAACAAACAAGATCACTAGTTTTCATCCTAACTCTCATTAAATATCGAAAATAATATTATTTTTCTTAAATAAATAATAATTATTATTTTACTTATATATATAATAAACGTCACAGCCATATTAAAAAAAATAAAAATAAATAAATAATTAAATACATAAATTATTTTCAAAGGATCCTAACTTAAGAACAATAAGAAAATTTATTACATTAACTGTTACAAAAGTTCATCTAAATAATTATTATATTATTAATGTGTTAAATATTCTAAAATAACTATTATAAAGGAGTTTTAAGCCATGTTGTAAAACTCGGCCCAGCCCGGCCGGTCGGACGGATGTCCGGGATTTAAAACGGGTCATGGGTCATTCAAAAATCGAGGTGCCAATTGGATCGCTTTGACCCGTCAAAACCCGGGTTGAACCGCTCAACCCGACGAGTTTGACCAACCTGGCAAAAAAAAATTATTTTTTTTCAAATAATAATAATAGAAGTTTAGTGTATTTTTTAGAGCTAAATAATATATTTTATCATAAAAATAAGATTTTAAAATAATTTTGTTAAATAAAAAAATTAATGAATCAATCGAGCATACTAGTATTTAATAATTATCTTATTATTTATCTTTGATCATTAAGCACTATTATAAATTATGAGTTAGAACTAAAAAAATATCATGTTATTAATTAATAATATGTGTTCATGTATTTTAATTTTACACCTAATTTTTATTTTAGTGACCAGACATGGTCACTATGTTTCTCTTACAATTTTTTATATTAATTTATTATTATCCGGTTCGACCATCCGGTCCGACCTGAACGTCAAGCTATTCGGGTCGATGTCCGGATCATATTTTAAAATATTGGTTTTAAGTTCAAGTAAATAGAAAATTATTTTTCCACGAAAAAATAAAATGGTAACATTATATATTTAATAATAATAATAATAATAATAATAATAATAATAATAATAATAATAATAATAATAATAATAATAATAATAATAATAATAACAATAATTTTTTGAATCAAAATAAATTAAGAAAGTTCAAAATTTGAATTTTTTTTATTTAAAATTATATTTCCCTTAAAATAAGAAAAATATTAAAATAATATAATTATTTAAAAAGAGTTAAAATTCAAATAAAAAAGTTAATTTTACTTTATTTTTAGAGTCATATGAAAAATAAAAATTATTTATAGAGAGTACTAATTCAAGTAACATAGGAGTAAAAATAAAATTCTATTTGTCTTTAGAATTACTTATCTACCGGAACAAGACTAAAATGGGTAAAGAAACAAATAATTTTAAAAAAAAATATAGATAAAAAATAATTAAATTTTAATTTAGTATAATTTTTGGAGATATTTGTTTCTAGAAAGCTAAAAAAATTAAAACAATATTGACAAAAGTCTAATATATAATATTTTTGATAAAATGAATAAGATAGTAATAATAGTAATATAAGGAATAAAGTTTTATGGCACATCATGTCAAAATTTTTAAAAACAATTATTTAAAAAAGTAAATAAATAATTAGATGCATAAAAAATATTTAAAAGAATCCCAACTTAAAAAATAAGAAAATTTGGCACAATAAGTACAAATAAAAATTTAATCTAAACAATTATTATATTTATTATGTGTTAGATATTTTAAAAAGATTTATAATAAAATGTGTTCAAAATCTAAATTTAAATTCATGATTTGTTTCAAAATTATTATTCCCTTAAAAAAATAAAAAAACATAATAAACTAATAATCATTTAAAAAGAATCACAAATAAATTATTAGAAAATAAAACCTTAATTTTATTAATATTTCTAGAATGTTTGCTCCTTGAAAAATATAAAAATATACGAAATTAATTTATTAGTTGTAAGAATTGTAACTAAATTAAATTAACAAAAAATCAAAATTTTATCCTAAACTAACCATTGTTTAAAAAATTCATAATTGTCTAAAAGGACAGTCAAGTAAATTATTAATTAAAACTTAATTTACTAATATTTTCTCCATAAGAGACTAAAAAAAGTAAGAAATTATTATTTTTTAAATCTTAACTAAATAATTAATAAAGTTCAAAGTTTCCTAAACTATCAATTGTTTAAAAAAGTCCCAACTCAAATAAATTATTAAAAAAGATTAAATTTTTAAGTATTAATATTTTCACAATATTTGCTATATAGAGAAATACAAAAATAATAAAATAATTATTATTTTTAAAGATTCGTAACTAGAGTAAATTATAAAATATTAATATTATAGTTCAAAATAATGAGTGCATTGACGGTTACAAAATAAATTAAAAAGACCAAATATATAACAATTGTTTTAAATTAAATTAAAGAAAACTGTAAATTTGAATTTACAATTATTTTTGAATAATGGTTTTATCATATAATAGTTATTATTTATTTCAAATGAGTACAAACTCAAACAAAATATAAAAATATACTTTATTATATTTTTAGCTTTTTTCTAAAGTAAAATTGCATATTTATAAAAGTCTAATATAAATAGTTATTTGATTTAAAATACTAAGTTTATACATATAGAAAATATCCATAGAATTACACTAAATATCTATTTAAGTTATATTTTTATTATTATATAGTGTTTGAGTTAAAATCATGCTTACGTAATTAAGTAGTTTATACCTTTTAGTGAGAAAAAAAGTAATAATAATATTATATTCATCGTTGAAGATTTTGGTGCAACATGCTTATGTTTTAATATATTGTATAAATTATTTTATTAAGGGCGATTGACTTGGCTTACAAAATAAATCATAGGGCCTGTTTGGCTAAGCTTATAAGTAGGTTAAAACTACTTATAAGTAATTTTTAGAATATCTCCATGTTTGGTAACTAAAAATATTTACTTATAAGTTGTTAGATAATTACTTATAAGTTGAAAAAAAATAAGCAGGGTTCCCCCTGCTTATTTTTAAAGTTGTTGACTTATTAATTTTAACCAACTATATTACTCTTTTATCCATATATTTTAATATTATTATCATATAATTTTAAAGGTATATTAGTCAATATTTATTTTAACAAACATTATAACTACTTATTGATATTATTCCCTGCTTATTTTTAAAGTTGTTGACTTATTAATTTTAACCAACTATATTACTCTTTTATCCATATATTTTAATATTATTATCATATAATTTTAAAGGTATATTAGTCAATATTTATTTTAACAAACATTATAACTACTTATTGATATTATCAGCACTTTTATCCAAACATGTAACTACTTATATTTTAAAATAAGTATCAGCACTTAAATTGCTTATCAGCGTTAGTGCTTATCAGATATTTTTTATCAGCTAAGTCAAACAGGCCCTATATCTTCATATTTTTATTTTAACTTATTTTTTTGTGATTTTTTATTTTCATATTAAGTTTAGCTGTTAAAATTTAAATATTGAATTATGATAATTTTATTTGTTAATTTTTATTATGTCCAATAAATATTTATTCTCTATTTTTGTTTTCATATTAACTTTAGTTATAATTAAATAATTGATTAGATTATCGAATTATGATCTAAGACGATGCAAATTAGTTATTTATTTCTATTTCACAAAAAAAACCTTTATATAAATATTAGAAATATATATTATGATAATTGAGTTGGGATAATTCATATATTTATATTATAATTTTTATATATGTGCAATTTTTATATATGTGCATTGAGTTAATAGACTACTTTCTTTAAAATATTTCCTTATAAAAACTTATATATTTATTTTTTTATTAATAACATTAACTTATAAAAACTTATATATGTGATTTTTTATTTAATTATTTGTTTACCTATTTAATCATATTAATCAAATATTAAAATATATAACATATTTAATAATAAAAATATAAATATATTTGGAGGGATGAGTTAGAAATCCCTAGACCTGATTCATAGTGATAGAAAAGGAAGCTCTCCACTCTCATACGGTGAAAAAAGAATGAATCAGACTCAAACGAGAAAATTCTTAGGTTCTATTTGAATTGGGAATAAAGAGAGAAATAGAGAGTTATTATCAAAATTTAATCAAACATCTTTGGGAATAAAATTAACTTGGATATCGTATCGATTTTTTAAAATCTTTATAAAATTCGTGAAATCACTATATATTTTTTAAAAAATTAGATTAAATTTATTCTCAAGTAACTCAAATATATAATTATATTAGAATATGTTCACTTGTAATATAATTATAATATATTCTTATATCTATTTTTTTTTTAACTTTTATTACCAATTCAAATAGGACTTTAACCTTGGGGAATAAAGGGGAGGAATATTTTCTTACTTCAAAAATATAGTCAAAGGCCTACTAGAATAAGAATAAATTAACTTTTTCTAAAATTTTTCTTAAAGATCGTGAAATCTTTAACTTTTTTAATTTTATTTCATAATTCTTATTATTCTAAAATGGTGAAATATCTTATTTTTCATCATTTTTTTCTTTTAATCATATTTCATATTATGTTTTTATATTATTTATTATAATGATCATTCATAAATTATTTATAATTAGAAATGTAATACGATGATATAAAAATAATATTTTATTATACGACTTAATATAATAATTATTACTTAATTATTTATCAATCCAAATAATTATTAGTTAATTATTTAATTAATTAATAAAATAATGATTAACTATTATTTTATCATAAATAGCAAAAAAAATATAAATATATTTTTAATATAATATATATTAGTACTATTTATTTTAAATAAATATAAATATAAAAAATATATTTTATTCATGTGAATTCAAACGTTAAATAAAATGTGAATAAAAATAATATACACAAAAAGTATTTATTATTTGTATATATTTTTTCTCAATTATTCATTAAATTATGAAATTTTTGAATCTATGGGTGCACTTCTCTTCTTCAGATTAGGAGTTAGCTTGGACGGTATGGATACTTCAGACTTTGTCCCCATTTATCATAATTTTTTTTTGTCAAAATATATTAATATCCTATAAAAATATCCTTAAATATACACCATGTATACAATTGGAACAAAGAAAAGTTTTCATGACAAATTGATAAGTCACTTTTAATTAAAATGATATTGTTTACCCGACATTTTTCATTTTATAATAAAAACTGAAAATAGAAAACGTGTAAATTAAATCGGCCTTTAAAATTCAAATTGGCATTAAAAAAAGCCAACCCGACCCAAATTCGAGTTTTTGTAAAGCAAATAACTGGAATTCTTTCGTTTTAAATAAGCAACCCAACGTAACGGCCGATTTATATCTGTAGCGGATATATCGGTTATTTATTTATTTACTTACCTATGCGAATAAACCGAGAGAAACCCTGAAGAGTTCGTTCCTGTGCTCCGCCTCCCTCAAAACCCCGTGTGCTCTTCTCTTCCGTGTTCTTCCTCTCCTCCTCGACCTACGATTTCGCAGTCCCAATCGAGGATTTTGGAAGTGATTTAGGGATGAAGGTGAAGGTGATATCTCGATCGACCGATGATTTCACTCGCGAACGAAGCCAAGACCTCCATGTAGGTTTCTTAACACGATTTCTTCCACAGCGTTTAATTTTTACACATTGTTCTTCTTTTCTTCTTTGCGATTTGCATACTTGTGAATTCATTTCGCAGGTTTCATGCTTTTCCTCTTTTTTTTCCTAAACCAAGTTTATCTTTTCATGCTTAGAGGTTAAAGTTCCTTTCTTCTAGGTATTCAACTAGTGATATAGAGTCATTAATAAAGGTAGCTCTTTGTCTTTAAATATGCAGAGGTGATTTGAGTATTAGATTTTTAGCTTCCTACTTTTGTCAAATTAATTTTGAATTCACAGTATAGATCATACAATCCATTGGCGAGGCTGTGTGTTGTTGTATTATAATGATCGATTGATTGTTCCAACAGAAAGTATTTAGGAATTATGATCCAAAACTTCGTCCCCAAGAGAAAGCAGTGGAGTACACGAGGGCTCTCAATGCTGCAAAATTGGAGAAGGTGATTATTTTGGGGCTCTTTCGAAAGAAAGTTGCTGTTTTGTGGGCTTCTTTATTTCCTCTTCACCTTACTGGTTCATTGTTTCTTTAGATATTTGCCAAACCTTTTGTTGGAGCTATGGATGGGCATATGGATGCTGTGTCTTGTATGGCAAAGAATCCGAATCATCTGAGAGGAATATTTTCTGGTTCCATGGATGGAGGTATCCATTCCTAAGCGTGCTGCATCTTCTACTTCATTATTTAGCTTAGTGAATTCTCAAAAAGGAAAAAAAAAACTTGTGACATGTTTTCACTGTCAGTTATGCACATATCATATGTGTTTATTTTTGCCTTATGATCTGACCAATGTTTACCAAATTATGGAAAATTCTTCAAGTTATGACAATGCCTGACCTTATTTGAAAACTTAACAAAGTTCTGTGCTGTTATTTCCATTGTATATCTTTCCTTTTCATCCATTCCGTTCTCTGTTTCTTTGGGTAAATATCATACTCTTAGGCAAAAATGGTTTATTTGGCGGATTTCCACTTTTGATAAACTGAAAGGCTTTATTTGTGACAATGAGGACAACTATTGGGCACAATCCAATCTGCCATATCAGAGGGAAAAGTTATTTTTCTGTTGCTTATTACATAAGCTTTGATTCTGCTCTCCTTTTTTTGAAGGGTGACTCTGCCTTATCTTCTTAATTCACCTTTAAATACTTTCGTATCAATCTTGTGATTTTCCTGTAAGATTGGTATAATATTATGAATTAAATCACTTAAATCCTCTCTATGTCTTTCTATTACAGATATTCGTCTTTGGGATATAGCTAGCAGGTAATGGGCAAGACCTCTTTGTTTCTTATTGCCAGCTCTACACTGGAAAAATATTTGTGTTTTATTTAGATCTCTTCTTAGTCAACTAATTTTCTTTTAGATGGCTTGCACAACTTTTACGCTAACAGGATTATCTCTTTTTTCCACAAATAGGAAAACTATTTGTCAGTTTCCTGGCCATCAAGGCGCAGTACGAGGCCTAACGTCATCTACTGATGGGGACATTCTTATATCGTGTGGTGTTGATTGCACGTGAGTGTCCTTCACTCTTTTTCATTCTATCAACCAATAGCGTCTGGATTATCTTTTCATTTTATTTGGAATAGTAATTTTAACGGTGATATCATGTAGCGGAAATAATGTTCTTTCCTAGCTTATTTCTACTTGTTCTTTTATCACTTGGACTAAAACTCAAAAACAAGATTACATACTTGGATCAGACTGGTCATTTATATGTTTTGAGTTCATGCTCAACTTGCAAAGGAGGTTAATATTTAAATGATATGATTAGTGCCTTGCAAAATGTAGCTTTTGTGCTAACATTTCATTCTATGTGATCATAGTGGCCTGAAATCTTATGGAGATATGCCACTTTGAGTTTGCTTTTTAAGAGAATATTTTATTGTTTCCCCAGTTATTTTGGGTGAAAAATATTACAAGCTGTTATTACATAATGGATTTGCTGTTGAGCTGTGCTTGTCTTTGCTTGGTGAAGTTTATTATTCCAATAGTTACGAAATCCCATTGTTTCTTTTCATGATTAACACTACATAAGTTTATATGATTTTTGGTTTTACAATTTGTAAATGGAAACTAGATAGCATCATGACATTTTCTCTTGTGTCCAACTCGAAATATTTTTGGATCTTAGTTGTTATCATCAATTACAAATTTTGAGATTATGATTGTGTTTGGGAAGCACCTTTTATGATGCTTCCTTTATTGTTCTGCCTATGAAACCATCAACTTTCGTTTGCTTGATTGTTTGGCGAGAAGTTTTGTGATTGCTTTTGTCCAAAATTTTTATAGATGACAGCTATTTTTTTTGTTTATTTTAAATGCAAGTAAATCGTTCCCTGAGTGAAAGCTGTGTGCATGAAAACAAGTGTGTTGTTTCCCAAAATTTTAGAGCTTCCAGATGTTGCGTATATTACATCATGTCAATATTCTATATGGATAGTCCTTTTTCTTTCCTGCAGCTATACCTACTGCTTATAGTGCAAATGGTTCCATTAGGAACTTCATCAAAAGTGTTAATAATGTGTATCTGTTATCAAACTTAAATATTGTAGATGAGAGCTATGATTATAATAGCTACGCATTTCAGAAGATTTTTTTCTGGTCTCCTTTAATGTTGCTTAAGTATTCATGATGACCTGGATAATCTTCTGCCATATCCCCAGTTTCATGAAGCGGGTTGGCTGCTATAAAGCAGGAAGCTTTTACGCAATTCACTGCAGCATTCATTCATTCCATTTATTGTTAGTATTTGTTTCTTTACTTGTAGTTTTATTCATTCCCAAGTTATTTTCTGCAGTGTTAGGCTTTGGGCTGTACCTTCTTTGAAAATGACAGACTATGCTGACAAAGATACAGATTCTGTGGAGGTATGCACTTCATTTGTAGATAATGTCCTGGTTTTTGCTAGCTTCTCTGCTTTCTCCTTCAGCATGATAATAGTGCACTTTGCCATTGCAGCCGCTTGCTGTTTATGTATGGAAGCATGCTTTCTGGTAATTTTTCTAATTTCAATTTATCAATTATTATTTATGTTTTTTTTACCTGCACTCAATATAAATTTGGTTACTGATAGAGCGCAATGGCGTCGTATGATCCATGTAGCCGACCCCACCTAGTGGGATAAGGCTTTGTTGTTGTTGTTACCTGCACTCAATATGGTCCATCTGTTAGCTGATTTGATGTTTAGTTTCCAATTTATAGGGCTGTTGATCACCAGTGGGATGGTAGTCTCTTTGCAACAGCTGGTGCACAACTTGATATATGGGATCACAATAGGTATGAATTATGATTAAGGCCATCTTCCCTTTGCTAGTGAGGTGCCTTATTATGTGACTAATGATATTTACATTTTGGAAAAAGGTCGGAACCTGTGAATACCTTCGAATGGGGAAATGACACAGTAATTTCTGTACGATTTAATCCTGGAGAACCTGATATTTTGGCAGCCTCAGCGCAGTAAGGTTTCCATCTTGTTAGTGCATGTGTTTGTCATATGCTAATATATTTTTGCATGTGACGTTGTATGCGCTTTAAATAGGGATTCTACCAAGTTTTATTGTTCTATGTGATGGTTGTTTTAAGATTGTCTTGCTATTATAAATTTTGGGGACAACTTTTACCTTTATGACCATATATGTATTTTCATAAATGATGCTCTACTAACTCAACATCAAGCAAGAAATATGCAATTATATACACTACTCAAATGGCCTGCCACTGCTGGAACAAGTTTAATTATTTATTCTACCCCGCCTCAAACTTGATTAGTCAGTGCCATTTGGATTGTCAGGGTTAACACTTGAAAGAAATGACTGATCACTAATGACCTTCGAAGGCAATTGATCTTGTCAGCTGTATGGTTTAGAACACTGAATGTACTTCACTAATGACCTTTTGGATATTAGCAGTATGGTTTACAAGATCGAATGTGTATGTTCTTAATTTGAAGAGGATCTTGAAGCTCTAGTGAAGCCTTATATTGGTATGGTGATGTGAGTATTATGGACCTTATGCCACAGTCATTAGTCTTTTCTTGTGGACCTTTAGCCCATTAGTTTAGTTCCCTTGTGATTAGTTTTCCTTTATTTAGGTTCCCATGTTTTTTAATTGCACGGGGTGTTTGGAACTCTATATAAACCTTCATATGGTTGTATTAGAATTATGTTTGGATGAATGAACATTTGTATTTAGTTTATTTCGTAAGCGGATAACTTAATTAGGGTTTAGGAATAGGTTTACTTAGTAGATCTCCATCACATGGAAATGAAATTCCCAGAGAACAACCACATGGTTGGGACTGGGAGATGTCTAAACTGAGTCTTTTCTGGATCTTGGAGGATTCTAGATTGTAATATAGTGGCATGGAGTAGGTTATGGGAGAATTCTAGAATGTAGTATGGTGGCACCCAGTATAGTGCGGTAATTAAGATAAAAAATTAAATGGACTTCTATAACATGTTGCGTGATTGTTCTATTCATTGAGGCGAAGTCTTATTTCACTAATCTTTTTGTGCTACCATTACATGTTTACATGTGTCACGATCTGTCTTCTGTTCTTTCCTTTCATGTAATATGTGTTGTAAATGCTTCTTATTGGCGATATATTGTTCTGCAGTGACCGTAGCATAATTTTATATGATCTGCGCATGTCGTCACCAGCCAGGAAACTGTTCATGAAGGTACGCCCACATCTTTCTGCTAACATATTTGAGATTTAGTACTTCTAAGAAAAATAATGTTTTTCATTGTGTTGGGAATCCTTTGATTTAGGCTAGTCAACTGATCTTCCCTTTAACTGTTTACCTCCATTTGCTTCTTAGTATCTTCAATTTTTTTGAAGATTTCAACCAGTTACTGAACCACATAAAGTATATGGTCCTGTAATGTTTTCCAGCTTGCTTGATTTAGATTTTTCCTCAGTTGATCTTTAATGTCTTTTGAAATTTTTGCTTGATAGTACTTAAGAGCACCAAAAATCATAAATACATATTTATCTCTCTTTGTCAACCATCCTTTTCCATTTTAAAAAAAAGTTTCTCTTTGAAGCATTGCCAAAGTTATCATAATTCTTCTTCTCTGTTATCAAACTTGTATTAGCCGACCCCACCTAGTGGGATAAGGCTTTGTTGTTGTTGTTGTTATCGAACTTGTATATCTATTTTGGAATGGAAATGAGCCATTGGAGATTTAACTTGAAGTTCTCGTTTGTTAGACACTTTATGCCAGCTATTAGGTTTTACTGATTTTCTGTTAATAAGTCAAAGTCTGTGAGAAGAGGACTTGTTCCTTGCTGCCTTTGGCTGGCATTATTGTCAGTTTTGCTCCTGTTGTTTTATTTAGGGTTATATTGAATGACTATTGTTTCCTTGTTTCTGGCCAAGCTTCTTACAGCTTTTTTTTTTCATGTTTCTGTTCTTATAAAGTTTTTTTAATCGTCTTATTCTTGTCTGAGTTGCAACTTTGATAACCGAAGCTTGGTATTGTGTTTGTCAACGCTTTTACATCCAGTTTTATTTTTCTTTTCTTGCCATAACAGTTGTTTATTGTTCTTGCCATGTAGATAGATATAGCTTGCACTATACTGTCAGATATTTTCTTCTCTCGAGGGATTACAATACATTTTCTTCTAAAAATATTTTTGTCTTCTCAAAGTGTGCCAAATTTTTCTAGGAAGATACCTAACTTTTTTATCTGGATGCAGACAAAAACTAATGCCATATGTTGGAACCCGATGGAACCAATGAACTTCACAGCTGTAAGGCAATCGAGCTAATATTTTTGTTCAAATTTGTTGTTTTATTACTTGATCATGGATGTCTTCCATGGCTTGCGCACATTAATCTGTATGTAAATTGTCTCTATCCCAATGGAAAGAGTTTATCAGTTACTCTGATTTTGGGTATTTCCCCCTTGCCTTTTGTATTGTGAGATATTCATTAATGCTCATGATAAATGATATTATTTGGTTAATGGGTATCAATATTATGTGACAAGCAAATCCTAACAACCCAGAGACCTAGGTTTAAGCATAGCATATGTGTTATACATAGTGTGCCATACTTTTATTATCTTCATATATTGTAGGCAAATGAAGATTGCAGCTGCTATAGCTATGATGCTAGAAAACTGGATGAAGCGAAGGTCGTGCACAAAGATCATGTTTCTTCTGTGTGAGTAACATACTAATCTGATATTAAGCTGTTATCTCATAAAGTTTCAATTTGTCCGAATAAACTACTTGGGTCTCACATCATACAAGCAACTCTTGATCAGCATATTTATATTTGGTCTACAATGTGATTGCAGGATGGATATTGATTACTCTCCTACAGGCCGTGAATTTGTGACTGGTTCTTATGATAGAACCGTATGTTTTAATTCTGCTTCTTTTTCGGCTGTTGCAAGCCTAATATGCTGTTGATACACTGATGTTTTTCATTTAGAATGAAACTTACATTCTTCTTTTAATTTTAGGTGAGGATCTTTCCGTACAATGGAGACAATAGCCGAGAGATATACCACACTAAACGAATGCAAAGGTTTTCTCTAGCTTATTTTTGTCCTTTTACTTTCATAGCAAGACTTATAATTTTGCTCCTTACCAAGTTGATGCATATATGTAGTTTTTTTTTTCAGTCTTTAAGTTGAATATCTGTTTAAGAGTTTATTGTGCACAAAAAGGAGTGCTATTTATTTAGTCGATACCTGCCTCTTATATTTGGTTTTCTTAGACTTTATCCGGTGTTGTTTTCTTATATTTTGCTTCCGGGATGAAAATGTTTTTCATATAATACTTGTTTCCAGGAACTGACCGGGTTTCATAACTGTATAGGGTTTTTTGCGTGAGGTACAGTTCTGATGCATCATATGTCATTTCTGGAAGTGATGACACAAATATTCGTCTATGGAAAGCAAAAGCTTCAGAACAACTGGGGATTGTAAGCAATTCTTTCATTTGATGTTATCCTTCAAGTGAGCTTAGTTTTGCTAGATTTTTTCCTTATGAAGTATTTAGGTGATGGTAACTGTTAACCAACTCTTATAAAATAAAAAAAAACTGCTAACCAACTGCCATTTTATGTTCATGCAAAAGATAGTTCATCAGGATTAGGGCTTGAAGTAATGGATGGTTGATCTTTGTTTCTGACCTATAAGATTTTCCCATTTAGTTGGTCCAAAGTAGATGGGGTTTGAGAATTTATTGTTTGATGTGCTATTGAGATCTACTTGGCATTTATTAGTTTCATTATGCAGCTTCTTCCTAGGGAACGGAGAAAACAAGAATACCAAGATGCTCTCAAGGAGCGGTACAAGTATCTTCCAGAGGTGAAGCGCATAGTCAGGTAAACTTTTTGAGTCTGATTATTAGAACAAAGAAGTGTTTAATTTATGAAAATGTAGCAACCTTAGAAACAGATAGTATATTCAAAACGTCCGGATTCGACCCCTTGCCCTTGAAGTCTTTAGATGCCTGTTTTAATGGATGTTAGTTTGATGACGTTGAATGTCTTTAAATGCCTTCCCTATCAAACTGAGAGATCTGTTTCTACATTGAACAAATTTCCATAAAACATTATCGCAAGCTTGAATTTGTTCCTCATTTCTTGTATTTCCCTTGACTGGTTGTTTCTCTCAGGCATAGGCACTTGCCGAAACCTATATACAAGGCCGCTGCCTTAAGACGGACTATGACTGAAGCTGAAAGGCGGAAGGATGAAAGGAGGAGGGCCCATAGCGCTCCAGGAAGTATGCCTGTACAGCCCTTCAGGAAAAGGAGAATCATCAGAGAAGAGTGAATTGCTAAGCCAAGGGTGGATAGCTCACCTGAAGTTCAGTTTTTCCAGGCGGATTCGGGAACGTCAATGTCAAATGGGTGATAATTTGGTTTTAATTTTACATCTGCTTAAAAGCTTCCCCGAGGTTATCCACGAAGAGTTTACATGTTGCGTCTACCAATCTATGTGCCATTCTGTGTAAACTGCTAGAAATGAGAAAGAAAAATAACTGTTCATTTTTTACTAGGGCGATATAAGATTTTTGGTCATGTAAGCCATGAAAAGAGTGCTCCTCAATTCTTGAGGGTTAATTGATGATTTGTTTTATGTCTTTAGCATTTACTGCAGAAATAGCTTCAACGAGATGATCCTGAGAAAATAAAGAGAAAATGTTTCTACACTGCAAGATGAGATTATTCTTCTCTGATTAGATGCATCATTTGTCATAAACAGGATAAGAAGTTAAAAAAAAAACCACAATATCGCATTATATTTCCTCATACGCCTTTTACCAGAGGAATCAAATCTGCGTCACGATCTCAAGACACCTGCCGCCAGGTTCATGCTCAAATGCATGCATTCCACACTCCTTCCATATCTGACCTTTTTTGCTCAGACAATCCACAGACCCTTCGCTCAATCTTTCTAAAAAATTTCTGTCCGTTGGACTTGCCATAAAAAAACCTCCAACTGGCATAATATCTTTAGTATTTAGAACATAAAAAATTTAATCCTTTACCTTCATGATATTTTCTAAATTCCGAAAATCTCCTCCATAGATTCAATGAAATATATACTGCTAAAAATATGACTTCATAAAAGTACTCGGTTAACTGCTGACTTTCAATCTGAAAAGAGGGGTTTATTATTTTAATATATATAACTTCAATATATCTATTAAGCATTTCATTTTTATAAAGACGTTGAATATATTTTAATCTTCTAATATATAATTAACGATGAATTATAAAATTAATAAATAATCATAATTTATAAAATTAATCATTAATTATGTATTAAAAGTTAAGATATATTTACCATCTCTACTAAGTATCAATTGCTTGATAGCTATATTAAACCTATATGTATAGATGGATATTTTAGTCGCCAATATTTTTCGTCGAATAATAATGAATAAATTAATAATAGTAGTAATAATTCCGCACGTACAAAATGGCGCCAATTTTTCTCTAATCTCCCGCTTGCGACAAGCTCTTTCCCTCTCTTTATTTCATCGACCTCCCTCCCTTGCTCACCTCTCTCCTCTCTCTCCGATCCAAACCCTTCCTAATAATGCTCCAGCGGACGCCCTCCAAGGTGGACCCGTTGGCCGAAGAGATGATTGAGGATGATGACGTGGCGGAGGTGGACGAGGTGGAGGTGGGCGGTGGCGCGTTCCTCCCGGCGGAGTGCATGGTGGAAGTCCTGCGGAGGCTTCCGCCCAAGGAGCTAATGGGGGCGGCGGCGGTGTGCAAGGGCTGGAGGGACTGCGTGCGGCGGGTCTGGAGGTCCGCTGAGGAGCTCCGGCTCCGGGTCTCGCCGCGACGGCAGATCGGATTCGTTGGATCGGTGCTTCATAAGTGCGCTGCCCTCGTCCGGCTAGCACTTAAGATGGAAAGGTGAGGGCTTTAGCTCCTTGCTATGGAGATGGAAGCCATGGGTGTTCGGCCAAAAAGGAAACTAAGGAACAGAGATAAAGAATTCGAACATTTAACATATCATACACGTAATAACTCGCTAAAACTGCAGATCATAAAAGGGATAATAACTTGGATCGTCTTGTGGGTATGGCGATGGTGGATATGCTTTTAAATATTAGGTGCAAGATTTGTCCCCTGGGGTTTGTCGCAGAAGGTTGTCAGGTTGCAAGTGAGTTGTTATGCACGGATTGGAATTGATTTCGCTGAGATTCAGACAAAGAACGAGTCTTTGTGTTGAAAAATCTGATTCTGAGCTTGTTCATAAAGTCGGACTACTGTTAATAATAAATTGATTAGGCTACAGGGATCTGCCTTCTCCTGAGCTTGTTATGATGCAAGTAGAAGATTTTGTGGTTCTTCTCATTGTTCTGTTAAATCTCTTGACGGGGAGTTTGTTTGGGTCAATTAGTAATCTGTACCATCACTATCAAACACAGTTGTTTCCTTTTTCCTATCGGAATTAGGAAATGAAGTTAAAGATCTTTCACTTGTTTATATTTCAAGTACTTCTTTTAGTCTGGAATCTTTTGTCATGTTTCAGGATCATTATAACCAAGGTCCTTTGAGCTCTCCAAGAGGTGCGATTTATGTGCCTTCTTGTTGAAGTTGAGTGGTCATATTTGTGGAAGCCCATATTTTTTTTTTGATAAGTTGTGGAAGCCCTTATTACATCCCTACATATCTTTGATTCTGATTCATGTTGGTCAAAGTAAAAGCTTTTGGAGGATGTCATTAAGATCGTACTTTTAATTTCTCTTTGAAACTAGAACTACTTACTGACATTCTAACATGTGAAGGATCATTAAATATAAAGTTTTGTGGAAAGAATCATCCTGATAAATTTGTTATATTTTGGAGACTTCTCTAGGGCTGGAATTTAAAATGTGTTATCTTTTTGGAGAACCAGATGTAGAAAAGAAATGGTGTTTTTCCTGTTAAAAGATGCCTTTTTATCTTTTTTGCAGTAAAATTCATTCTACAAAAGAGATCAATTATATTTTTTTCAATGGAAATGATGCATTGCATTTTTACTTGAATTTTATTTCCAGAAGGTAAAATCTGATTGTTGTTAGTTTACTCTAATAAAATGCTTTTGCTCTTCTGCAGTGACGTTGATGCGACACTGTTAGCTTGTGTTGCATTCTCATGTCCCAATTTAGAATCATTCGAGATAAACATTGTTGGCACTGCAGTGAATCAGATTACTGGGTATGCCAATGATCTTATTAGTTGCATCTTTTTGGTTTCATTTGATGCTCAAATTATGTTATTGGTAAATGTAACTTGGTAATATGATATTTGAGATATTCATATCATGCATATAATTATTTATAGGGTTGAATTGAGTCGGTTTGTTGCTGAAAAACGCTGCCTTTCTATTCTCAAAGTTGAGGGATGTAGCAATCTTGGCTTCCTTAGTCTCACTTCTTCGAGCCTGTCTACACTCTGGCTTTCAGATCTTTATTGCATTTCAAAATCGGTAACTATCTCCAGCCCTTCTGATATATGTTGTACTTGGTTTTATTTGCTCTGCATGTAATGATTCTTATCTTTTGCTATAGGCCATCAAATGTCCAAATCTGAAAGAGCTTTCTCTTGATTTTATTCGTCAAGAAAATGATACTACAGACCTTACCTCCTTGTTGGAATCTGTGGGACACACCTGTACACAGTTGAGAAATATTCATATTGCGTCACTTCAACTTTGCAATGAAACTGTCCTCGCTCTCGGAAGTGCTAACCTAAGGTATTTATAATCTGTGGTTTGTGTTTCTAAACTTAACGGTAAGAAAGTGCTTAAGTTATCTGCACAATCAAATGGACAACTAATGTAATTGCATTAACAGTCCAATTTTAACTCTAAGAAACTGAAATCAAATGTGTTACTGTAAGCCTGCTGCAATTCACATCCTTACTGGTAGAATTTTGATCTCAGGTGTTTGCAGATGCTGTCACTAGTTCTCGGTTCACGAATCACAGATGCTGCAGTAACTGCTATAGTTTCAAGTTATGCTAATCTCAAGTTGCTTGATTTGAGTGGGTATGTTTTGTCTTTGATTCACTTACTCAGTACACAAATGTTTGTGAGATTTTCCATGTGATTAGGTATTTTCTTTTACTTATATATGATCACAACTCTGCTGCGATACTCCAGGATTTCCTTATTCTAGTTTTTGTTCATTTTAGAGGTTTTAAATGATTGCTGCTGTCTGTATGCAGATCAAGTATCAGTGATAGTGGGATTCGGATGATATGCAATGTGTTTTCTGAGACCCTATCTAGACTCCTCCTTGCCCTTTGTCCAAATATTACTTCACGTAAGCATTTATTGTCACTTTCATGTTTTTGGTTGTGTACTCTGAGAAGTGCATGGTGTTACTTGATATACAACAAAGTATATCGTTTCTGAAATAATTTGCTTAGAATCTGAATTTATCCTTTTTGCTTTATTGATGTCTTTCAGATGGGATCCAACTTGCTGCAACTCAATTGCCGCTCCTTGAGCTAATGGATTGTGGAATGACTATCCGCAATTTTAGTTTTCCATGTGAAGGTCCTGGAAAAGACATGTTGGACAAAATTGCAGGAACTGTTGGGAACACACATCAAAATCTATCCAACAGAAATCAGCAATGTGTCAATCAGAAGCTTATCATTAAACATGGTCATTTAAGGAAGCTAAGTTTATGGGGATGCTCAGGTTTAGATGTAAGTGACATTTTGAGAAGCCAAACCTATGCTAGTATACTTTCTTCTTGTTATCTTTCTAATAGGTTACATTTTTGCAGGCTTTATGCTTGAACTGTCCAGAACTTTATGACCTCAATCTTAATTTGTGTACAAATTTGCACCCAGGTATGACAATGTAATTACTTTACAAACAACTAAATTGAACTTAAATATAGCATTCCAGTGAATTATTTTTAAACTCCTTCCAGAGAGATTGCTACTTCGATGTCCTAACTTGAAGAATGTACATGCTTCTGGATGCCAAGATATGTTAATAGGTGCAATTCGGAATCAGGTATCTATTTACACAAGCCATTTCCTTGTTGAACTTAATATCTTGACAATAAGCCCTGTTTGACAATATGAAATGGTACTTTATAATCATTTGTGGAGCTTATAAATCTAAGGTTTTGACATTTACAGTTTGGAGATGAAATATACGAATTGATGTGTGAACAGTAGTGCATATGTATTTCAAGTGAAATTGTGCATGATAGTTTATAATCATTTGTGGAGCTTTATAATCATTTGTGGAGCTTATAAATCTAAGGTTTTGACATCTACAGTCTGGAGATGAAATATACGAATTGATGTGTGAACAGTAGTGCATGTGTATTTCAAGTGAAATTGTGAATTATAGTTATTGGACCAACTGAACAAACTGTCGGATTCCTTTGATAATAGATGATTATATTTAGCTGTTTTTCATCTAGGAAACAAAGTTTGTTGGATCTGCTCCACTGTGCTGGTGTATCATTTTAGTTTAAGTTTGCAGACTTTCCTAAGTGGCACGCTATGGCAACTAATTTCATGAACTCCACTGGCCCTTGGCTTGATTTAGTCACTTATTCCTTTAATAGTAAGCTGGAAGTAAGTTATGCATGCCATCTATTTCTTCTCAGAATTCATATATGTGCAAAATCTCCTTGCAAACTAAGTACATATATTTGCCAGTTTTGCACAAAATATAACAATTTAACAGCATTTCTTTATTCAACTGAGGGAGTGATTCTTATAGGTTCTAAATGAGTTTGCTGGATTTGAGAACCAACAGCCTAACAAACGACTTGCTGACGGATCCAAAAGAGTTCAAGTTCCCCATTTTATTGATCAGGTATGAGCAAGTTCTGTGGAACTTTTTCATTGCTTAAAAGTTTTCTTCTTTCTTATGTGCTTTCTCTTGCAATTCTTCCATGTTGTTTCCACATTTTATCTTATGGCGATTACCTTCTGCCATCAGGAAGATTTCGAAGATGAGAAGCAAAAGAAGATCAAATTGACCCAATGTGTAGTCCACCATGATCGACTGCTTTCTGTCAGTTAGATGTTGAATGATCCATTGTAGTAGGCAATCAATTATTTTAATTGTCTCTAACTGGGGGGCCTAACTTGGTTACAGTACAGTACCAGTTTTATCTGTGTTGGAATTAATGGACTTTGTATGTTAAAAAATGCAATAATAAAATATGGCTCCTGCCTTGTAGTCTTTCAGAATAAAGTAGGCATGCTCCATCTCAATAGAATTATGAAGAATATGATCGAAGTTATTTATTTATCTTGTTAGTATTGACTTCGATATATAGAAAATTATTTAACTTTGAGTAATTCAGTTATATATAATATTGAAATTAAAATTCTTCAATAATGATGAACTTGAAATTTAATTATTTAATTCGGAATACATTTTTATGCCGTTATTTTTATCTCCGAGCATAAGCAAGTAGGAAAATTAACTTTTTTTTAGTTCCTCTCCAAAGAAACTCTCGGTCATGTCCAAAAGCTATAAATTTGTTGATAAATTATTTCGTTTTCTTATTTATTTCGTGATCAGAATGCTTTCTATTGTCTTTTGTCTCATCATTTTTTATAATCTATTTAGAAATATTTAATTAAAGATAAGATAAAAAGTTTTTAACAAAAACATTTTCATGATTTAATCTTATAATTTTTCTTATCGGGCGAGGATGAATTTGACCCATCTTCGTCTCAAAAAAAAAAAAAAAAAAATTGACCCATCTTGGTTAATCTGATTCGGCCGGTCATTCTTAATTAGTTAGCATAATTATATTTTAGAATGGAAGGGATGTATTAGTAGTCTAGTAGCAATAAATTGATCCAAAATGATAACATCGATAAACTAGAGTAATTAATTAACATTAAAATTATTTACGTCAGTAGCATTTTGGATGTTATTTACAATTAAATTTATTTATTATAAGCACTATTGTACTTAAGCTTATTTTTGAAATATTAGTACTTATTAAAAAATATTAAATATAGAAAACAATTTTATGTAAAAGAAATTCAATCAGATGATCACTCTTGAATTGGATTGAATGACGACCGACTTTAAATTCAACCTACCGATATTATTTTAGATCAGATCAAATTTATAACTAGCATCAATTAAGTTAAGTAATGAACAATACATAATTAACTTGATAATAATAGTAGGCTTCAAAATCATTTCAGTTAATCAATTGTCTATCCAAAAAAAATCCTTTCAATTGTTGGTTGATTGAGATAGTTTGAAGGACTTCTTTTGAGTATTAGAATTTATGATGTTTAGTATTGATCAATTCGAAATTAAGATAAAAAATAGAATGATATTTTTTTAATTCAATTAATGTTTTTACAATTATATTTAAAATTATTAATATTTATTGATCTTGAAATTGGGACAATAAGATTTAAAAATAATTTTAAAAACTTTTAAAACGTTAGTGATATTTGGTATCGACATGCTACTGATTGCAACAAAATAACAGTGATATCTCAAATTATAACGGTATCTCTCTCTCTCTCTCCTTCATTCCGGCAATACATCTGTAGCTTCTGTTCTGCGAATAAAACTCCGTTGGCATATCCGTCGCTTCCCCGGAAGATGGAGCTCTCGCTGTCTCAAGCCCGGTCAAGCCTTCCTTCTTCCGGTACAAAATCGAGAGTTTTAGGGATTTCTTGTGGTTTCGAATGAGCTACTGATAGACCCTAGAGCTTGCTGGTGTCTGAATTCGTAGCTTCTTTGATTTCTCCCGCAATTAATCCATTTTCCTTTGTACCCTGAGGGAAAATTTTCTGTTGATCTAGTGACGGACAAAGAACCTTTCTTTTATCCGCAGGATGTTATCTTTATGATCAGATACAGGTTTTTTTGTTGATGACTTTCTTTAAAATCGGTTCTTTTTGTTGCAATTGATTCGCATCATACTTTTTCGCGGTCTGACGCATTGAAAAATTGATCTTCCTGCTTTCAGGATTTAATCTTACGGTAATTTGTATGTTTTCCTGTGATCAATGTGGCAAAAGTCCGTTCATGTGCTGCAATTGATTTGCTGATATTGTTAGGTGACGCTTTCCAACAAAAAACGATCTTCCTGTTGCAGGATCTTAGTGTAATCTGGATTGTGGATTCTTTGGTGATCAAATGTGGCAAAAAATACCTGAAAGTTTTTTTTTCTGCTTATATAATACTAACGAAGTTCTTCTACTTACAGAGTCATTGGCATTTAGAAGGAAATACTTCAAGTTGCATCATGTCCAATTGTCGAACATTTCTGTAACAAGAACCTTGAAGCAAGCACAATCTAAATATTTGTTCTTTGCTTTGAAGAAAAATAATGTGAAGGTGAATAACTTATATTGAAGTCTATCAAGTTAGATACTTATAGTAAGTTGTTTTTAACTTCATTTATTTGGAAACGGTCATTGCTTGTGTTAGGTATTATGTTCTCAGAAGCCGCAAGCTACAGTCTTGGAAGCAAGGTAAGATCTTTCTTTATTGAGCATGTGTAAGTTGTGCTATATAATTTTCATGACATTCTGAATTGTAGCATCTTCCAGATGCCTATGTTCAGGTATATGAGCTTGGGAATTAACTTTTATGGAGTAGGAGAGTGACCTTTGATCTTAGTATACACTTCCAAATCACTTACTAGTTTTCTTAGATTTCAGCATGTAATGTAGCCACATCATTTCTCTAGCTGAAACTAGAGTGCAGAAAGTGCTGATCTTATCTTTTCTGCTTGTAGGTCTATAGAGGAGGTATACGATTCTTTGGCTGAACGACTTCTTTTGTCTACTGAAAAGCTGCAGGATCATAATTCAAAGTAAATAACTGTTTTCATGCTATGGGTTAACTAAAATTCTGTCAATTATGTAGTTTATTATTAAGGTCCTAACCAACTTCCTTCTTTCTTATGAAGACATTAATGGAGTACTTTTTTTTAATTAAGGCCCTAATCAACTTCATTTTGTCATTCAGCTCTTTCTTGAATTTGCTTGATTTTGATGCCAATTTATTTTCTTTTACTTTCTGTCATTATTTACTCACTCTAACACTATATTGAAGAAGCGCCAACTGATACCACTTAGTTACTGAAGACACATCAATGAAGACATTAACGTGAGTGTACTATTTTTTGAGGATTAATATTAATGTACTAAACAACAATGTTTTTTCTTGTTGAGCAAATAAGGTAGTTATTTAACAATTATGTAAGCGCAAATCGAACCATATAAAATATCTAGATTAAGTATTGGATTCTTGTTGCAGTAGTGTGTGTGTAACTTTGTGCTGGATGACATTTTAAGTAAAACGAACGCAGGACTTCGGGGCACTACAAACATATAGTTAATACTTAATGCATATTATTAGCGACTGGATCCCTAAAGCTACCAAAGGCACATATAGTTCTGACAGGACGTACTATGCAGGATCTACGCCCTTCTCTTAAAGCATCAGATTCATTTAGTGGATCTATCATATATGTGTTCATCTGATTTATCCTCTATTTTTAAATTTTGAGCTTCCAAATATTCTTCCATATTAATTTTATTTCACATTTTTTTGTTCCTTTTGGTATTAATTTTGTTATTATTATGTGAAAAATTGATCTCTTCTATAACATATTTTGTTGCTGAGGTCATATATGAGGAAGATGAACTTTTAGTACTTTTGTAGATTTTCAAACTTCTGTTATTTGAATGTCTAATTCCCCATTTCTCCTGAGCGACACATACTTAATGCAAATTGCAGATACATTATAGGTTTGGCTGGACCCCCAGGAGCAGGCAAGAGCACTTTGGCCTCTGAGGTAGTGTGCCGATTTAACACTCTTTCATCCCAAAATACTATGAAGATCAACTCCGCTCCAGCTTTTGATATTGCTACGGTGCTTCCCATGGATGGATTTCATCTTTATCGTTCCCAACTAGATGCTATGGAGGTTAGAATTTGTGAGCTTTGTCAGACTATTTTCCACTAATAATCGGCTTAATTGCTCTAACATAGAAAGAACCAATTAATCACTTGATGTATTTAAATTTCTAGGACCCGAAGGAAGCACATGCAAGAAGAGGAGGTGAGAAACTTTCTTGGACTAGCCTTTCAATTCAGTTTCTTTGTTACAAGATTTCTCCTTATGATAATGTCATCAGCCCCATGGACATTCAATCCTGAGCTGCTCCTGAAACGTCTTCATGCTCTTAGGAGTGAGGTATTTTAATATACTTTTCATAAGAATGTTATTTTCCGTGTTATGCTTTCCCATATTTGACTCGTACATACTTATAAATATACGCTATTTTGCATGGATATGGGTACGGTACCAGTACCTGGTATGAGGTACATATGATATGCATTTTATACGCATCAAAATTTAAAATTTCATGAAATTAAACATTATAAAATAAGTAAAGAACAATATACTAATGTTTTAGCATAATATGGAGCTATTACTCAAGATTGCACATAATTGTCTAGTTTTTTAGATTGTTTTTCACACCATAGAAATTTATAGTATCATAATGAGTACCCAAATATCCAATAAACACGGGGTACCGGGCATGTCCCCCCAATATGGTTATGCAAAAGAATTCGAAGTACCCATGCTTCGCAGAATATATGCATGTCTCCTCGATGGTAGTCCTTTTTTATCATTTTTTTTGCTTCTCTTTGATTTTGTGCAATTTCATGCATGGATATGCCTTGACAATATGTTAATGAGGACGTCTTTAGTGCTTTGACACACTGAGGTTTTCTCTAGGGATCAGTTTATGTCCCATCATTTGATCATGGTGTAGGTGATCCAGTGGAAGATGACATATTTGTACGTCCAGAGTAAGTTAGAAGTATCTTTCTTATTCTCCATAACTTCAATTATGCTGGAGTTACTATGAAATATGTGAATTCTACTTTCTATATAAATTTAAAGTCACTATTAAGATTTCTGATTATTTTGGATATGCTAAAAAGCACTTGATTTGTTATGCATCTAATTCTGCCATTCAGCTTATTGAACTATAAATATTTTGCATGTTCGAAATTACAAATCTTTGAGTTTCTTAGTATTTTCTTCTCTTCTTTCTCATCATAATGCTCCACTAAAATGCAAACCTTGACATAGTGGTTGAGTTACTTCTTAAGGGACCGAGAGGTCATGGGTTCATGGTGTGAAATTGTCTTCTTGCATAAGCAGAAGGAAGAGTCCATACATTTGCTTATTCTGTCCTACACACACTAGGCAAAAGAGCACTCATAACACATTCAGTTTGGCATACACCCCTTAATTTCTGAAGTTCCCCTATCATAAATTGCACTTTTGCACTATGCTACCAGGTTTTTGTTTCATACTATGTATGCATGATTATACTATATTTACCGTGTTGTATGTCTGTTGATGCATTATGAATGCATGCCAATTTGTTGTGACCATACCCACAATTGTGGATACACATGTCAGTATAACGATATCTTTTTTCTCGCCTTTTTCATTTAAGCTGAAAAGTATTGTATTCCGATATTGTTCTTGTAGACACAAGGTAGTGATTGTAGAAGGGAATTACTTATTATTGGAAGAAGGAACTTGGCAGGAGGTTTGTTCTGTATTTGACGAGAAATGGTAAGTTTCTTTTACTATCTCCATACATGCATATAAGTTCCCTGCTTCAAAAAGCATACTAACCACAGTAAAAGTGCAGATGTGGTTAAATGGTAAATATCAAACTCTTGGAAGTATTTTGAGATTGTTCTAATTTAAGCCAATACTTAAGGATGATTCATGGAAACATCACTTATGAAGTTGAGGTTTCTTTTACATGACATTAGGACAATATGTTATTGGTGTCAAACTCTCACAATGGTCCCCTTTTATGAAAAAAAACCCAATCTCCCTGTAACTGGTGTAGGATCTGGATGGCACCAAGGGAGGGGGAGGGGGAGGGGGGGTGAATTGGTGTCTAAATTTTTGCCACCTTGTTATGCTGGATTCGTTAGGATATGTTTAGCTGAAGCATATAAATTTTAAAATAATAAGATAGAATGAGAGAGAGCAAGGGAAACAAACAAGCACACAAACACGAGGTTTGTTGACGAGGTTTGGCCGAACTCCTGGCCTACGTCCCCGCTCCGGTCTTCTCGCATCGAGATCTCCGGAGATCACTAATTCCTTCTTCAAGGGCGAAGGCTCCCTTACAACTCCTTTCTTTCATAAGGACAAGGAGACAACCTCTTATAGAATCTCTCAAGAACTTTTGGTCCCTTCTATCCTGGATTCTTCACTCGAATCATAGAAGGGAAATTAAGACTTTCTATCACGCAAAGCACTCGCTCAGTATTTTGCCAAAGTTACCTCCCAAGACTCTTGGGATTACAATATATACTCTGCACTAAAGACCTAATTCTCTCTCTCAGAAAACTAGCCGTTAATGCAAGTACAGTACCTTCACCTACTTCTCCGGTCGTCCGCTGCTCCAGCCTTGATCGACCACTGCTTAGGTGAAGTCCCCACTTGAACTGCCGCCTGGTGCTTCGGTCGTCCACCGCTCACCCCCGGGCATCCACAGCTTCATCAGTCCACTCTCGAGTTGAAGAGTGCGGTCAAGCTCCTTCGGTCGCCCGCGCTTCATCTTCAGGTGACCTCTTGATCAACGGTATTCACTTGTTCAAGATTTGGATCTTGAGCTTCATTCTCCACATCCTCTCTCACAGTTGCTGCTTTAGTGGATCTTCCAATGTCTTCAATGTTTGCAGTGTGAAGATCAATATCCTGCTCAGTAGAATCATTTTTGTTCTTCTCTTCCTGAACCTCTTCTAGAATAGGTTCAAGTCTCTCCTCGATGTGCTCAGAAACAGGCTGCTCTTGCTGCTCTCGTTCACTCTCCTGACCAATTTCTCCCCCTTTGTAATTATCAAAAAGAGGGTGGCCATCATGCGGATGTGCAGCAGGTTCAAATTCGACAGCTCTCATGAAGTCATCCATAATCTTCCAATGTTGGCGAGCTTGACAATGATGAGCTAAGAGATCTTTACTGACTTCAGCATTGTTGAACTGCTCGACTGCAAACTTCTTCAGTACTTCAAGAGCTTGAGCAAGTTGG